>JAGDQP010006443.1:36080-72301 GCA_022664845.1 Lepisma saccharinum | reverse complement strand
TGAGAATGATGGAAGGTGACTTTGGTGTTAACAGGGAGACAATTCGTAAGATCTTAGTGGAAGATTTAGGCAAGAAGAAGGTCGCAGCTCGGTTTGTGCCATACTCATTATCTGATGAACAGAAACAAGCGCGTGTTGATTACACCCGTGACATCATTGCAACTGCCCGTAGGAAGAAAAATTTCCTTCTGTCCATTGTTGCAGAAGACGAATGTTGGTGTTTTCGTTATGATCCAGCTACTAAACGTCAGAGTGCCGAATGGAAGTCTGCAGATTCTCCAAAAGGAAAGAAATTTAGTCTCCAAAAGTCAAAAGTGAAGACAATGCTCATTTGTTTCTACGACAGTAAGGGTATCATTCATCATGAATTTGTACCAGAAGGTCACACAGTTAATGTTCAGTTTTATTTAGGTGTTTTTGAGCGTTTGTTGAAGAGAATTCGTCGTGTTCGGCCTGAATACTCAACCCCAGGTAGCTGGTTCCTTCTCCATGACAACGCTCCAGCTCACCGAGGAGTACTTGTTGCGGAATATTTGGCCACAAAACAAGTGTGTGTGCTGAATCATCCCCCCCCTACTCACCAGATATGTCCCCTGTGACTATTTCCTGTTCGCTAAGCTGAAGTTGCCATTGAAAGGACGACTTTTCGACAGGGTTGAAGACATCCAAGCAGCTGTGACAGCGGCATTACGGGCCATACCACAAACTGAGTTGCAGAAGTCATTCCACTCCTTGTGTGATCGTGCCACTCGTTGTATTGATGCAGGAGGGATGTACTTCGAATAATAAACAGGTATTATTCAATTACTTTTGTTTGTTTCGTCAGAATAAAATCAGTCTCATTACTTAATTGTCGGACTGAAGAACAGAATATTTTGTAATAATTGTCTAGTGAACCAATTAACATAGATACAGTTAAAGAGAATTTTCAAATTTTGAGTACAAAGCAAGATATTTCGGATCTTGTGCTACATATCCATTCTGACCAACTCTTCCCTACCCTTTTTCTCCAAACCATTCAGATATTATCCTTCACATTATGCAGACTTCCTATTTATTTTCTCATTATATGTAAAGTGATACATGTTTTTGTTTTAATTATAGTTCCAATTGTCTCCATCCTCCTACTTAGTTTATCATTATAAGCACAGTGATACTTGTTCTTTTTATTATAGTTCCAATTGTCATAATTCTCTTCTTTTGCACGCATTGAATAAAGGTTTCTTTGTGGTATTTACAGTTTGTTTGTTATTGTTAGGTTCTTCTGGTTGAGTGCTCACTACCCGTACTATGTCGTGTAAGTAACCTGTCCTCGGCCGTCATACGTAGTTCAACTAACACTACATTACATAGCATTACATAAGTAGTTCAGGTAGAATTATATATTGTGCTTCTCTTTTTTCTGGGATATAATGTTTTTCGAGTCTAACTATCTGTACTTACAGAGTCAACTAGTAACTCCATTTTTGATGACGAGCCGCCACTGGATTTTTCATCTTGTGAAAATTGTTAGTGAATAAGGTTATTCTCATTATTCTTTTACTATTCTGAGACGTATAATTTCAGAAGCCAGTTCGCTATTTGTATAAACTTTTACAATCTATTGTGATGCACTCTACTGAATATTTTCGTTATTAAATTGATAATCAAGAAATATCTTTAGATATATACAATTTCATGTTAATTAGTTTTACGAGTACCGGTATTATTACATTTTAGTAGCATTTGCAAGGACACTAAAGGTAATCTACCTCTGTTACAGTGAACCGTATTTACCTTGCAGTGAATAGCTCTAATTCTTTCAAACTCACAGGATTTCCTGTGAGTAATAGTGTTTGAAACTAACCAAGAAATAATCAAATTGATTTCCTGTGGTTTCTGTCGGTAACGTCATGAATTTCGCATCAGCCTGCAGAAGAATGACATTCAAGTCTCACTATATGCGCCACCCTGACCGAGGTTTCCAGCAATTTCCTAATTTTAACTAAGTGAATTGGCGTGATACTTCCACAAATGCTCTAACCGTTGCCTTCCTGGTCCCTTGTCCTGAAGAGTGATCACGGAACGAAATCATCCCTCAGCCTTGACGAACGGAAAATTGTCTGTTCAGTACTCAGCAGAAAATTAAGTGAAGTAATCAAATCTCTTATAGTATACACATTTATAAAAGTAAAAAAAAAAAAAAAAAAAAAAAAGCAGTTTTGCATTACATTGTAATCCAAATATTTTTGGTCAATAATACTATTCGTTTTAGGAAAACGAAACTTTTTAAATAAAACGACAAGGTAGAGTAGTCGATAGAGTGATCACCTTGTAATTAGGATTGCCTGGGTTCGATTCCCAGCTCCGGCCATCCTAACTGAGTTTTTTTTCCTCGGTCACACCAGACAAATGCTGGGATCGTACATTGAACAAGGAACATGCTTTCCTTTGTTTTGATGTTAATATCCCGTGTAAAATGGCCGGAACTGGAGTGTGTCTGGAGATATGTCAATTAAGTTGTTGTATTTAATAATTTCCGTATCTGTGTAGTCGTTTTTACAGTTGTTAGATAGTAGCTTTGTCGAAATATATGTTAATTTTCCCATAATGTTGAATATTTGTGTCTTTCTTTCTCTACCTCTCAAAATGATTTTGATTTCAAGGAAAATAGCACGATAAATACATAGACACTACTATGTGTAGGTGAAATGTAAAATACGTGTCATACTTTTTGGAAAGAAAATAGTTAAGTTAACGAATAAATCGAACACAATAATTATATCTCAACATTGTGAAACCTAAATATCCTTACTTAAATGTAACTGTGAACATAATAAGGATGAAAACTTGGAATTAATAAAAAGAAAGTATAAATAAACATGTGAGTGTAAGAAACAATGTTTTGTGTCCGTAAAAATAAGTAAATAGAACAAAAGACGTCTTATCCAAATGAACAGAGCTCGGATTAGAAAATTAAGTATTGAATTTGAACTAAATAAGCAGAGTTCCAGTTCTTTGCTCCTGAGAAATCTCAGAAAAGAAGGAGATGGACTGCTCCCATCTATACGGGAGTGAAGATACTAAAAACCTGAAAAGACATAGCCCAACGATGGAAGCTAATTTATTGAGGCTAGGTGAAAGGCGGATTCTTGAATTTTACAAACAAATCGGCTGATAATCACACCAAGCATCCCGTAGAGGTTTTAGGCTACAAAAAAATTCGGCGATAGGAGATTTATTTGTTTTCCATGGTAATTGAGCTTTAATCAAAGACGAATTTCATTCATTACGAAATAGCGACTCGACCAAGCTCAACAAAAATTGGCATGGTGACAGAATGGACAACCTTCCATTGGACGAGCCGTTAGCACATGAAGGGTGAAAATGAGTTT
Source organism: Lepisma saccharinum (assembly GCA_022664845.1). Classification (NCBI taxonomy): domain Eukaryota; kingdom Metazoa; phylum Arthropoda; class Insecta; order Zygentoma; family Lepismatidae; genus Lepisma; species Lepisma saccharinum. The sequence goes on along the minus strand of JAGDQP010006443.1, from coordinate 68,927 downwards.
TTAATAAAGTACAGTTACCATACTACCAGTCGTCGATTTTTACAGCATGTCTAGGTAAGACTATACCAGAAAAATGGTAGCTATCGCTTGCTCAGCCTAAAGAACATTGCCCGGCCAGAGGCCGACACAATAATAATAATTTGAAATCGTTTTTTGTGAACCAGTTATTCGATAAGAAAATCATACCCATATTTAAGTAACATCGTATAGAAGATAGTAACAGAGAAATGGATACCTGAGTCGTCGAAAAGTTAGTGAGAACGAAGAAATAAAAATAAGAATGGTATGCTGGAATTATTGTGGGAGATGGCAACGCTTACTCGCCTTAGCAGGTGAGTTTGCGCTGTTATACGCGTTTCTGAAGACGATCCTCCCTTCAAATGACCACGGCCGTCACCAACACCAATACCACCCGAGACAAGACAGGAGGGGAGATGAGATAAAGAGAGAGAGAGAGAGAGAGAGGAAAAGTATCAACAAGCAAAGACCCTGAATTCGAAAGGGGGGAGGGGGGAAAGCTCGGATGATAGAAAACGACATCCAATATTGAAGACACACACACACACACACACAAAACATCCAATCGAAAGTCTTCTTCTAACCACCTCAAACCGATCTTTCGTTCTTGAACATTTTGAGTTGAGTTAGGACTTATCGTTGATAACATTTAGAGATAATTTTCTTTAGGGAGATTAAGTAAAAGCAGAGATGATTTGGATGTCTTTTTTTTTCTTTTTTTTTTTTTTTTTACAGAAAATCATGATTGTGGATCAAAACCTTACATTTTGGAAGTCACTATTGACTGACTTTGCTAACACGCGTTATTATTGTTTTAATAATTTGACTATTATATATATTTTTTTAATCAGATATGAGGATCCTAATGATTATGAGGAAATGTCATAATATCCTAAATTGAAGAAAATAAAAATAAAATGTAATAGATCACTGTCAATTCCGGTAGCACTTCTTTTCACAGACGCTCACTTATCCTTTATTACCTCTTCAAACATAGAGGGTGTAGCCCTATAAGAGAAGGCTAGTCTAGGCTTCACTTAGGCTAGCAAACTAAATAAATTAAAGCACTGTACGGGTACTTCTTGCCTGTTAAATACATTTAAAAATCCGGAATTTTCGAATACCTGGCAGTGTTCAAGTCCCGAGGTTACTGTTTTTTTTTTTTTTCACTGTCAACCTGTATCACAAAACTATTGAACCCATGTCAGATTTGTTATAGGAAAGTTCCAATATCCTCAGGAAAATTATCGTTAAAATTGATTTTTTTTTCAATACAATGGAGCACGTAATTTCTAAGGAAAGGGAACAATTAACATGACAACCATGCAACAGAAGCTGTAAGACTAAGGTTAAGTATGGCTGCACCAATGGCACTTGCCCATAAAGTTACGTTTCCCTATCGGTCTATTTTAAGTCCATGACTAGTAGCAAAACAGTGATTCCCCGTTTATAGCACCGTTGACACTTACTAAACTGTTAAACGTTTAAATACTGTATAATTTGACTTTGAATTTTTTTATGTATGACTTTTAGGCATCTAAGGCTTAGGTCGGAATAGGGGAAGATAAAGGATTCAGGAAGGTGTCAGCCAGGACATATGTTGAAGGTGCTATCCCGGCATTTATCTAATGCGACTGAGAAAAAAATCCTGGAACAATTTCAATCAGGATGATTGGCCGCTGAGATAGAACTCACGGCCTTCCGAATTCTACGCCAATGTTCTACCACTGAGCTACGGCGGATCGGTTAATAACGTATAATCGTTGAAGAACTAAATGAGGATCTTATTTACGATTCAAGACTTTGATGCAAGTGCAGATAGCTATACGTATTTGTAGCATATCAGTAGACTACAACTATGGACTCTTATCGGAATACATATAGGAACGCTCACTGCCTTGTAATCAGGAGAGCCGGGACTCGTGGACACAAGTGGTTCGGAGTCCACGTTAAACATCAACAGGACATCATGTTTATCCTACGGAGGGAAATGGAAAAGCAGCATCGGTCCACGTATAAATAAAAGATAAATTTAAGTTGAATAAACGCTTTATTCTATATTAAGGAGCGATCTCTATTTTACACAGACGTCTTCAGTTACTGATAAACAAAATCGATTTAGTTTTGCACGTAATCTTCCACAGACCACTGATATCTCATAATCAAATTGCAGCATATAAGACGAATATTTCCTTGTGGATATAATAATATCACTAGGATGTTCCTGGTACATACCTAGAACATTCATGGATATCTAAATGATGATTGGAATAAGCTTATATTCTAAGGATATGCCTTTGTAATATTGCATTTATATTCAAAGGAATACGTGTAAGATATTTGTCTTTTCGGTATATTCCAAGCCTATTTCGGGGATGTTGTGAAAATTCGAACTTTCGTTGTCTTTCAAATATTCTCTAAAGCATGTGTAGTGTTTGTCTCCTCTGGTTTTCCCATGTGAGAGATGGGGTCAGCGTATTCCATACTCCATAGGTTTTGGTGTTGTAAGAAGTTTTACAGCTTATGCCCTTCCTAACACCAAAACATATCAGCAATCCAGGTATGGGCAATCGAAACATTACTATGAAATGTAGCTCCCACGGGGAATCGAACCCGGAACCTCTTGCACCGAAGGCGAGCGCGGTAACTACGTGACTGCGCAGCTTATGCTACGAATATGCTTTTCTCTATTCTTAAATGTTGTGATACATGCTATGTATATTCTGGATCTGCATGAGATATTCGGAGATTCTGTCTGACCCTCAGTGGGGATAACTCATCCAATTTCTTGAATACCTTCCCCTCTAACGGTTAAAAAATCTGTAGAAACGCTACAAAACTTTACTTACATCTACAGCCCTCCAGTTTTTGTTTTGCACCCCCTCCAACTGAAACTCCTGGGGATATTCCTCAGATAACCTGTACTATGTGGGCTATTGAACACATCGTACTAGAAAATTCAATATTGTAACCCCTCATCACTTCTGATGCTTATAAGAATCTGCGATATACCCCTGCAACCTTTCTCTGCACTGTAAGAAATTATAAACACAACATTCAACTAAAAACAAGTATGAATCCTAGAGAACGACAAGGAAAAAAAAGTTATTTTTCGCTTTCCATAATTTGTATGACGAATCAGTTGTATATTTCGATTTTATCATCAATCGTTTCGTGATCTTTGCTTTTAATGAAGACATAAATAACATATTGACTTTGTTCGTGGGCGTAGATATATTAGAAAATTAATATCTGAAGATCTTATATCGCAGACACATTGGGTTGGATAAATACCGAAACTAATAACTGGTCTCGTTTCTTCCTTCTCTTGAATCCAAAATAAACATAATTGGCTGTCTGATTGATTGTGGTTTGTCGTGACCTCAATAGAGTCTACAAGAGATAGATTATTATTATTATTGTAATCACAGAACTAGAATTGAGTTATTGTCGAAACAGAATAGCGTTATTATTTGCAGAACTATCTAGACATGAAAAACAATTTTCAATGCTTGTTTCAGAGCAAACATTTACATAAGAGTCATATTATAACTTTTTGCGGTTTCGTAAGTAAATTTTCCTCCAATCCTTTTGCAAACGTATTTTTTTCCCCTCCATTTTGTAAACAGATCTAAATCAAAGTATTCTTTCTGAAATGCTTTATTTTTATTTTGTCAAAGAGGATATAAGGATTTTTTTTATTTTTGTTTTTAGCGGATTCCCCCCCTTCCGCCAAGATGGTTAGGTAAATATACAATTACACTTACACTTCGTCTGTCTGTCTTTCCGTCTGTCTGACTGACTGAAAAAAAAAGTTTTAGATTTTTTTTTAAATTACATTTTGTCAATCTGTCTGCCTGTTCGCCTACCAGTTCCTTTTTTGGAAAGTTTTATCCACAAGAAGTTCCTTGGTAACTGAATACTTATAAGATTTTATTACAGGTATTTTACCAGGATTTTTTGTTTGGGGAGGGAGGCAAGTTAAAGTTAGAGGGTACTCCATGATTTCCAGCAATGACACCCCATAATTTTAGGTGATCTGGCCGAATCTCTAGTTAAAGATTACCTTTACCCAGATACATTTGATTTTTATCAACCTACCTCAACATTTGTATGGGGGAAAAAAATATAAAATATTTTAAGGACATACTTTTTCTTAAACAATTCGTACTAAAAAGTGAAAAAATAATTTTGTTTATTCATGACTAAAAACAAAAGCATGGGGCGCGCTAACAGAAGCATTGTACAGTGACTGTATATGGCTGCGCGCCCCATGCTTTTCCTTTTAGTTATGGATAAACGAATTTTTTTTTTACTTTTTAGTACGAATTGTTTAAAAAAAGTATGTCTTTAAAAATATTTTTTAATTATTTTTATCCAAATCCTAAAATGTTCTGCAACCAGTCAAACGCCACAGCATTGCAGGATAGTATTTATGGGTAATATTTAAAAATATTAAAAAAATGTTTTTAAAATATATAAATATTTGAAAGTAACAATAGAATATTGCATTGTTACCCGACTTACGTCACTGTGCAAATGTTCACCATTGTATGACGTCAGAAAAGGAAATAAATCAACGTTTCAAGGTATGAGGAGACCGCGAACCATTGTGAACTACAGGAAGGAATGTAATAACTGTTGCTTTAGTAGCCTTCAAGAGAAATTCTAGCAATCCACTTAAGAGATATGTTCCTTAATATTTTAATATTTAACTTCATCGAACGTCACTTGTTTCTTGAAAACATTTCCGTAATTCCAAGGGAGAAACGATAACAAAAGAGAGAAAAAAAGATAGAATATCTACATCGGTATACATAAAAAGACAAAATAGGGATTTTTTTGCGGGAAAAGCGGAGCCGCACAAGTACGAAAACGTGAGTGGGATTTTCTTGTGGATCGAACGATATTCTCTTGTTTTCTCTCAAGAGGCTTTACTTGAAAACACCCTAACAAGAATCTCCTTTCCCAGTTTCCCGTTCTTACTGCATATCAATGTCATCCGCCAAAGCACGAAAAGCTTGTACCAGAAAATTGCCTTAAGCAGCAAACGTGCTAGGTTTTCCTGGCTTTCATTTGTAGTCTTTGTGGCTCTCCATTTTCCTTCTATCAAGAAAAGAGTTCGCATCCATTTTAACGTTTTCTTATCGTTAGGATTAAACAGTGTTTTTTAGATGGCGCTAATGCTTTATTTATTAGTGAGCACTACAAAATGGCTTCTTCAAGTTCAGCAGATAAGAACTCTCTTGCTTTATTTCCTTTCAATAACAGAGACGCACATTTTCAAAATGTTAACTGATAAGTTTTTTTTTTAAGTATTGGTACAGTCATTATATCCGTGGACTGGGCTCATTGTGTCGCTGTAGCGCACTATAGAGGAAAGGCTGCGCCACGGGATAGTACCGTATCAGCAGTGTTGTCAGGTGAAGGAACATTTCCTGGAAGACGGGAAAATCTGGGCTACGTGAAGCACTAAAGGGAAAAAAAGACAAAGAAATTGGGGAAATTTAGTTGAGTCTTTAGGCACTTTTCATTAGGTCTATGTTTCAATTTTCAGTAATTCTAAAATCAAGTTTAGTAGACTGGAAATTTGAACCAAAATCGGGATTTTGTTCAGTATTTTGAGGGAAATATTGCAATGAGAACCTGACAACACTGCGCATCAGTTCTTCTACCCCAGAAAGAGGCAGTTATGTGCGTACAAGATAAACAGAACTAGGGTCCCTGTTGTAAAGGGTAGGTGAATGTCAGTGGCGAAACACGAGAACGTCACGATTCGAGCGACGGGCAAACATTATGTTCTGCAAAAAATGATGCAAATCTCCTAATGAAAAGTTTCAGACGATCTTCTACCGTTTAAGAACGGTTAGCACGCACCGTTTTTGCGTTTATTTCGAACCATTTTCAGCCGACCAGTGCAATCATAACGCTCCAAATTGTATGTCCCCTACACAAACATTATAGCCATAGGAGTAATCATTTGGCGGAAGTTAAATTTTTCCCCACGAACGTCAGGGTTGCCAACTGCCAAATGAAAATCAACGCACAGAGAACGTAGTAGACTATAGTGCTGTGGCCGTCGCGTCGGCTGGTCGTGTTGTTTGGCTATAAAACGATGGAAAGGGCGGTAAATTTAAATTTGCTCCCATAGGAAAATTTCTAGATCCGGTACTGCTTTAGTCTAGAAAACCACATTAACTCAAATTTTGCAAATTTTCGACTGAATGTAATTCATTTGTAAGCCGACAATTTTTGCACAAATAATTATAAAGAAAATCATTAATAATTTCATAGTTGGTTCCCATGGTTATTTGGATATCGTCCGAAACTTTCGATACGCACTGAGGAAACGCAGATTTGGGTATTGTCCCTAAACATGCTGACTAAACGTTTGGAAGATTTTGCTCAGTTTCACGGACAAATGCCAAGAGATGGTACCGCTACTACACTGTATAATAAGGAAATAATGTCCTTTTAACAGCAAGTATACTGTCCTTTGTAATGGACTTTTATATATCTGGTTGCCTCGGTAACAATAGAAGTGTTGGAGGTTGCAGCAGTAGAACCAGGATGATTTTAATGATAGTCTGATTCCTTAACAATCTGAGTTAACGAGATCACTCTAAATATCTTTAAATTTCTCGTTCGATGATGAAGAAACTTTGAAGTTAAAATGAATAGAAATGAATCAAAGCTACCAGATTATGTTATGAATAAAATGTCGAGAACAAATCTATAAGAATTAACCGTCGATAAAGAATTATACAAATCGGCGCCAGAGACTTGGGATACTTGTAACTATGACGTCATATGTAGCACAAAAGGGTGACATTAAACATTTCCATACGTATTTGTAAATATGAATATTTGTTATAAATGTGATTTTTCTTTTGTTAGAAGCTTCTAATCATCTTTATTTCCCACAGAGCCGAGCGGCCATTTCTTTCACTTCCTTAGAGTTTTTTTTAAATACAATATTTAAATCTTGTTATGTATAATTACTGTAATATTAGCTATGCGAATATGTTTTTGTACAACTCTGTACGCGTTCCTTTCTTCGCGGACTCGCCACAAAGTTTATTACAACCCCAAAATCAAAGTTCATGCTAAAAGAAACCCTTAATTTTCTTATTATATAGGCTCTTAATTATATAGGCCTACTTGTTTTGCTATTTTATTTCTCGATCCAGCAAGAGGTCGAAAGAGTACAGAGGTCATGTCATCGAAGCAGAGCTTCCGTAGGGTGGAGGTTTTCCCCCGACTTTTTCTATATTTTTTCCCCTGTATGTTCGGGAATATTTCTGAATCTCTTATATATTGATGGGCGACTACGACGAGGAAACATAGTGGTGCGGGGATCGTCGACGAAGAAAAATTCTTCGAGGAAATGGTCGTGGCTATGGAGTGAGTATGATATTTTGACGATAATTTGTTGGCCAATGATATCGTCTGATTGTAATCAACCACTTTAACTGTATACCGATTGGTAATTAACTTTCAGAGTGGGTTGGAGTTAAGAAACCAAAATGTGTTGACATACGTAAGTTTTAAATGTTTAAGTCTGGGTAATTTTTGGAATAAATTCAGTTTAGTGGATACAAGTTTTTTTTTAATGCTGAATTTGATAAACTCTGTGCTTTAAATTTACTTTCTCCTCTTACTAAACTGTTTCCCATGCCTTGTTTCGTCTTGTGGCTTTCGGGATCGATTCATTTGGACCGACTTAGTCATCTTTAGGCTTTCTTTAACTAAATATTAAAGAGTGAAGTCCAATATTTCTTAAGAAGCTATTCTGTTTCCTATTTGATCTAAATTCTACCTCCATTTTCCGCAAGAACTTGACTTGAGTGCCGGGTGTCAGATCAAACACCTTTGCCCAAGCAGTGTCAGGAGTCCAGACAATGAGGACAGCTTATTTTGCGTCTCGAGGTGGTTGGCTTGTGAACAGTCCTAAAGAAGTTCTCAAGGTTTGTTCCTGTTGTTTGTAATTTGAGTACATAGATGGGAAGAATGAGTGAGTATCTCTCATGTGATGAAAGTTGTATTTTTTGTGTTACCTAAGCATGGGTACGTTCAATGTTTATATGCGTATCTAAAAGGGGGTTAGAATCAAGCTCACTGGGGGTCTATTTTAAAATGAAATGCAATTAATTAGCTTACATAGTAATTGATTTATCTGTTTAGTGATTTAATCGAGTTTTGTTATACGGACCAAAAACTAAGTGCCTATGTAGTGTTATATTTGAAACAAAAAACTGTGACAGCTATATTCAACCTCAATATATTGTGGATCATTAACTTCTTTGTAAATTGTTTCAATATTTCGAAATAAAATATGATTATATATAATACGAAAGTTTGTATACTTCAAATCTATTTTATCTAGGTGTACCTAATTTATAAATATTTTAGTTTGTAAATAATCTGATGAGCTACGGTATTGAATCCCGGATGGTAAAGGACAAAATCATTTCTCGTTGCACCAAAAGTGTACAAAATTCCCTTCGAAACAGACCTTGCGACTACACATGTGCACAAAACAGACAATTTCAACGAGGCGTTCAAGAAGTGTACCTTTTTTACAGTTAAGCAATTTTATACTTGGGATGTGCTCTTTTAAACAACAAATCGCCCATTTTGTTTCTAAAAAAAAGATGCGAAAGTATAAAAAAATAGGAACAAATACAATTTAGAATAACTCTGTAATACTAACCTAACCTAACCTTTCCTAATTAATTTTAACTAGTGTGAACTAACCTTAAATAATCTCAGATATACTAATATAGCAAAAATTAAGCAAACAAATTGAGGAACCATAGTTAAATAGAAAAAGTTCCAGTGAAAATGCTATGTTTACCCTAACTGGAATAAAACCAGAACCATCGCTAGCGCTAATCTAATCTTTACATTACAGCAGTTGGTATGGTTGAGAAATAAACCCCATCTAAGAAAATGATGTACGACTTTACCTAAACAATTGAAATTCTTATTCGTTATTGCATTGTTTTTGACGGAAGCTTCAGAAATTACAATAATGCTTCATTTGGTTTGAAATCAATACATATTTCCTTCATCGCTACAACATTCAAGTTTTAACAGCAAAACAAAAACTATAAGGTAAAAACGAGCGTGCTTGTCTTCTTTTAAGAAAACATCGCATACTTTTAAGCTTTACCAGGAAACTGTGATGAATAAAATTTAAGGGACAATAATATTTTGATAAAACAGGCTTAGGAGTTTCAGAAGTTTCCTCAACCTTTTACCTTCTCAACCTTCCGCTTTACTCCTATTTTCTTTTGCCTTACCTTAAAAGCTTGGAATTCCTTTTTCTTCGAGAAAACAGCATCTCTGCATAATCAAATTCCAAGACAGAAGATAAGCAAAATGTTAAAAAGAGGAAGTAGAAAACAACGTCAGATATTCTGTTCTTTTCTTTCTGAACATCCGCGCTAAGTTATACAAGAAAACTTTGATAAAGAAGAAGAAGAAGAAGAAATGAAACAACATTGTGAAGTTGCCAGATCCTTCAAAACTTGTTTCCACTAAAAATCTGTTCCGGATATCACTAGATATGTTATGAAGTTAAGTTTTTATTTTTGCTTAGATTTTTTTTTTGTTCTTCTTGACTAGATTTATTGTAGGAAAAGATGAAGAAAAGATTATTTAGAAATTTATGGATTTTTATTATTGTTTTTTTTTTCTATAAATAAAGACAAGAAGCACTTAGGTAGAAAGTATAACTTCCATTATGTTCTATCTCTAACAAAAGTAGGAGCTGCGTATTCAGCTTATTGGCTCCCACTGCTATCTGCAGATAGAAGACATTCCCCTACAGTATTTGTTCGTGTACCTGCAACAAATCTACTGTATTCATCTGGGTTCATTTTTGTAGGTAATTTGGACATGATCTGTAAGTATATGCAACAGGCTTTTGCGTAGTGTGTGTGACCACTTGCGATGAAATAGGTTATCATCAACTTTACTGTGTACAATTAGAGTTCCCAGTTCCCTGTTCTTTTAGCTGCGATAAACCTCTTTACCAAAGTAATCATTTTAAAGTATTATACCCAAAGCTTAGCCGTGGGCCGTCGATCTTCTATTTCTGTGATAAGTGTTTGCAGTTTTTCGGAGACACTTTTAGAGATATGGCTTTCTTAATTAGCTTTTTGGTTGTCGGTAAGTTTTATGTGTAAATTCAACTCCGAATAAAAACAAAAAAAGTCCCTCTATCGGACTGTTGTAAAATATTTGCAAATACTTTCCAACCTAAAGAATATTGTATACCCTGATCTAAATGTCGCGAATCAAGATGATTTTTTATCTCCGGCATCTCAACATTGGACAAACCAACAACAGAGTGCCAGTCTACGGTCTTTCCACCTTACATCTCCCTCTCCTCTCCTCCAAGGTGAAAGTCGTAGCAGGACACTCATGATCGCCTTTTTCGTGACACTTTTTGGGGCCTCCTGGTGCTCCTTTGGACCCGAGGACGCTTGGGGTCACCTAGGGCTACCTGCGTGCCAATTTTGCTCTGGAGCACTTCGACCATTTCCTTTTGGACCCCCCTTCCGCCCGTTAGGACCTGCGGCTCCAAGAAATAGTATGCCACAAACCTTGGGGTGACCAAGTCCAACCATCATGCCAATAATGATTTCAATTGGTTCAGTCATTTTGACGTGATGCGCAAATATACATTGTCTCTTTTATTTTTTAAAAGTAGACATGCTTGCTTCGCTGGGGACGCTGCCCCCAATCACCCGTGGGTTCTGCATCCCCTACTTCTGGAGTTTTGGCAGCTGCGCACCCTTTATCATAACCAGACTCTCTGCTTGACTACTCCCACCATGGTGCAGATATGCGTCCAACCTCCGAGGGGAAGCGCCCCAATAGGGGAAGTTTTCCCCCATTTATTCTAACCTACTCGTGGTGGTACATCTTCATAAATAATTTTGTTTCTCTCTTTCTTCAGTGGTTTCAAAAATGGGATTTTGAGTGGCCATTTTGGATTAAAGATGGTGACATTTTTAGCGTTTTCTTATATTGTCGTGACATAATCGTGATGGTACACCTTCATATATTATTATTTTTCACTAGTTCGAATGGTGTGGAAAATGGTTTTGGGGTCCGCCGTTTTGGATGCAAGATGGCGTTTTGGGTACATTTTGTATTGTTTTTGTAACCTAGTAGTAGTGGTGTACCTTCGTGTCAAGCTAGCTCCATCGGTTTAGGCTATAAACTCTACACAACAATAGATTTGGCGGCCGTTTTGGATCCAAGATGGAGACTTTTTCAAAATGTAATATTTTCGTGGCTCAGACGTTAGCGCGTCTGACTTCGAGCCCGATTCAAATCCCGGCCAGAACACTGGAGACTTTTCTCACAGTGTTCCCATACCTGGCGCTCTGAGGTGCACTCAGCCTCCTATCAAATTGAGTACCGGAGTGTCCTTGGTATTCCTGGTCACCTTGGGAAGTAAAGGCGGTCGAGCATGGGACTTAATATCCCACCTCATTTTGTACCGTAGGCCAAGAAAACGTGGAGCGCTATCTCCACATCCCCCAAGCGCCATTCACGGCGCGTGCGTATCGCACAGGGGATAGCTTAACTCGTAATAATACAATTGTATGCCCAATTTCGTATCTCTAGCTCAAATGGTAGGGAAAATGGATTTTTGGAGTCCGCCATTTTGGATCCAAGATGGCGTTTTTGGAGACACTTTGTAATATCTTCGTAATCTACTCATGATTATACAACTTCATATCAAATTTGGTGTTACTACCTCCAACGCTTTAAGCTGTGTATTGCATACAACAATAGGATTGGCAGCCATTTTGGATCCAAGATGGTGACTTTTTCAAAATTTCGGTATTGTTCCGTTACTTACTCTTGATTATACACCTTCGTTCCAAATTTGGTGATTCCAGCTCCAGTAGTTTAGCCTGGGAATTTTGATCAGTGAGTGGTGAGTGAGTGACCATGGGGCTATATATAATGTCGATGATGACGATAAATATGTTTCATCGAAGGACAGAGGGTAAACTAGGTAATGAGGAACCATTTAAGATCGTTAGAAGCTGTCGTAGTATACAGCGGAAAATACATTAGTGAATTACCCGAGTCTGAAATATATCCTCATCCGAATATATGCTTATGCATTTAAAATGTTGCTAAACGCATTTTATCATAACTATTTATTTGATCTAAAAAATATGTGTTTACCAAGTTTGAGTAAGTGCGTGAACTAATAACCACGGATTCTCCCAGCCCCCACAAACGAGGAGGGTAGGGGGCTCCCAGCCCCCTCCAAATCGTCGATCACTCACCCCAACTAAAAACAATTACAGTTAAAATCCATAGAAACTTTACAAAACTCCATTTACAAGCCGCTAACGTTCTTTTTACATCCTCGAAACAAAATTCTGACTAATACCTATTAGATAATTAACTATTGACATTTCTTTATATAAATGCGCAGTGTCCAATCGCCAATCGATAAGATTCAGCTGTGCTCTATTTTCAAATAGCCAATCTTAATAACATTTTCCTACATTTACCATATTCTTGTCTACTTGCTGTTGACACAGACAATGTGACTTCCCGAATCAGTAACAGAATTAACGACTGTGCCACCATCTAGTGGTGAAAAATGTACATATTAATTCATTCCTTCACTTTCTTTAGACACTAATTTTGCCTTCCGCTCCAATGAGCTGTTCTTAACCATTTGGAGAACTCAGTCAGTAGGTAAACCGGGACGAAAGATGAAAATTTAACTTTGGTTGTTCATTTTCGATTTAATCCGAAGTGGACAAAATTTTCACTTTCACAAATTTTGTCTTAATTCTTGTATTTTACTCATATTGGACTTTGCATACAAGTAGCATAATATTTTGTATAATATTCACATTATTTGCAATAATTAAAACAAATAAAAATGGACTAGACAGCGACAACAAACATAAAAACGTGAGTTAGATCTGAAATTTTGGTCTTCTTTGAGTCAAACCGGAAGTGGACAAACTGAAGCAAACTCTTCCGTCTTGTGGGTAACTTCAGATACAAACCTGATTTATAATGACATCGAGCGTTCCAGTATTATGCATTAGAGGTCATTGGCCGCGCCCCTATGAGTAAGTGAAGAGTGTAGTTGATATCGAACTAGAAATGAAAACAAAGCAGTGCGAAGCAATGGAAATATGTGCTCACTCAGTAGCCCAGTACGGGGAGTTATGCAACCGAATATTTGAATATTTGCTGTCAAGCGTGTCAAATATCTAAATAGTTACAATCTATTGAGTTAAGTAGATAATGAGAAGTGCTCTGTGATGGAACAGGGTTCTGACCCAAAGGGTCTCTGAATTAGGTAAATCCAGGGATTCCGACAGAATTTTCAGTTTGGGGGAGTGTAATATCAAACTTAGGATGGTGTAAGTGAAATTTTGCACGATATCTTTACCGTAAAACATTTGAAGTTGGGAGAGGTGCGCTCAAGAATTTGGAGGGTGACAGCCCCACGGGGGGGGGGGGTTGGAAGAATCACTGGGTAAAGCGTTAGTCTTCCTCTTCTATCAAATGAAGAATATATTCCCATTGTAAGGTTGGGCCTATAGTTTGTTCGATTCCAAACCATAAATATATTTCCACACCATGGATCGAATTCGGAAACTGCTTATTGCAATCGCAAGTTAATTAACAAAGTGATGGACTACATTTAATATATGATACGCAAATTACGTCTTCATTTGTGAATTTTGAGTTTATAACGTGACGGTTACCAACTAAATTTCTCACAAAGTATGTTACAGAGATTTCCAAATAATAAAATTTTGAAATCGAATAAAAGTGTCAATTTTATCCATATTTGCCACTTGAGAAAATTAAACTTTTCCCTCGCAGTAAATGGGTCGGAACAACTTTATAAGAATAATGCTTTTATGAACATCTACTGCATAAATACTCAAGTTAATCATAACGCTTAGTCAAATAAACTGGGGAAGGTTTAGTTCATAATGCAACAGCTTCCAGCTCGATTTCTTGCAACGTATCTCCAAAATAATAATGTTTTTGAATGGAGATTTCAAAAACCTTTCAAACGATATATCACTTGAACTACGTCGCAATTTAACAAAATTTAACCTTTTGCCACTAGACCACAGAATTCACAGAACGCTTAAATTTGTCACTATTAAGGGTTCCGTTACAAAAAAAAATAATTCACATGTTTCAGGATAGTTGCATTTACTAAATATTAAAAAAGTGGAAAGTTTGTTAGCCAATTATCCCCACAATTTTATGATTGACTGCTCCAGTAAGTCTCTAGTTGTGATAAATATCTTGTGAGCTTGATTCTTGGAGAGAATAATCTATTCTAAGTGAACTGACAACTTTAGCCTAAGGTCTAGGTTAGGTCTTTAGCTCTTTACATTTGACGAATGCCTTCCCTCAGCGATCACTCTTACGGGACTAACAAAGATAGCGGTGAGCGTTTTTGTTGAAGTACCACCATCCCGGTAAACCTGAGGAAAGACCTGGAAAATTCCAGCCATAGGATGGACAGCAACGAGATTTGAACCCGCATACCTCCCAATTGACAATCCGAAGTTAAGAATTTATCAGATCTTATTTTATTTTGGGACTAATTTACAGAGACTGCCCAACTCTTGTACCCTGAAAAGTAAGATTTATGTACTTGTTTTAATCTGTTAGTCCAATTTTCGTTAAACGAACTCTTGTCTTATTCACTATGTACACACACACTACTTGACTGCGACATGAGCAGCGTAGATCTAGTTTATATTTTCTTTATAATGAATAATTGGAGAGAAGAGTTTGTCATATCACTACAAATTTCACCAACCATGTTTTAGAAAGAACACTAATGGTAAGATACATTGCGTATGATATATATTGACATTTTTTAAAATACAAATTGAAAAGAAATGTACTCGTAGTTGTGAAATAATTTAAATTTAAACCCATCTAAATATGTTAGCGCCATCTATTAGACTACTAACGTTAGATCAAAAGACAAGTAACTAATAAAACAGACAGAACGTGCTTCTAAGCGACCCGAGAAAAGCGACGAGAAACGAAATCAATGATGAAATGAGTCGTGACATCAACAACGTTCACACTTCAATTATAACGGGTCATTTTCTCTCTGATCTTTCTGGGTTTTCTTTATCTACTTTCTTTTTTCTCTAACCTTCACTGTTTAATATTAGCTCCCATCTAGCGAGCATAGGAAGCAAAACTGTCGCACTATCTGTAATGAAGCTTATAAAAAAAAATGTGCTTCTCTAAAACACGTGATTACAGTGTGTTCCTGAAGTAGGGATAATGCGAGAAACTTCGGGACATGATTTTTCACACGAAAACAAGAAAAAAAAGTTCCTTTTTTTTTTTTTAGAAATTTCTGAATATATATAGTTTCAGGGCGCTACGACAGATACAGGATTTTGGTGAGCGAGGTGTAAGTGGAATAAACCGGATACATTTTATATGTATTATCGCTAAGTTATGTTTTCAAGTATAAATTTATTATATAGGGGAGAGGGCACACTTTTGAACACATTGTTGGGCAAATTTCATTTCGCTTCCTCACACTCAGACAATTTGTCCACAAAGATAAATAACATATCGCTGGCGAAAGTGCAAAACCTCGTAACTCATCAAAAGCAAACTTTTCAGGAGAGCAATAAAACCGTTTTGCTTTCAATTTATTCTGCTTGGAAACACTGTTATAATTCGATATGATACTTTAAATGTTTAATAAAGTAATGGTAATCGATTTGAAACAGTTTCATTATTTTATTGCTGATAAATTGAGATACGTGTTTTTGTTCGTTTTCATCTACCAACTTACGTGGTTTTATACAAAGAATGTAAGGTGATGCTGAATGTTAAGTTGAGAAGTAAATTCTTTAATAGTTACTAAATATTTTATTTATTTACATTACATTATCATATAACGGCAAGTGTATTTTGGTACACCATTCTTTAATAAAGACAATGCAGCATTTTGTGTAATTTTTCAGGAATATTGTACTAATTTATACCAAATTTAAGATGAGCTTCCCGGTGGCAATATCGTTAGCGTACGTAAAACCCCAAACAATCAATCAATCAACCAAATGGAATAAAT
Organism: Lepisma saccharinum; assembly: GCA_022664845.1. Classification (NCBI taxonomy): domain Eukaryota; kingdom Metazoa; phylum Arthropoda; class Insecta; order Zygentoma; family Lepismatidae; genus Lepisma; species Lepisma saccharinum. The sequence continues at coordinate 52,765 of JAGDQP010006443.1, read as the reverse complement.
ATGTGTTATTTGAATAATAGTTTCTGCACTTTCTACTTCTTTAATATGTATGTTCTATAATGGAATTTCTTGGAACAATGTAAACAGTAAACAGGTACATAAATTGAGCTAAACTCGAACATAACCATGAAATTGCTGTGGTAACCATATTCAATGAGGAAGACAATCATAAATCCTCCAACATTCTTTAGGAAGCAGGAGTTTCAACTCTTGCAAGTCTTTATATTTCTGTTCCCGTATCTTCCTTTGTGATTTGTACAAAGCTTCAGGAGGGGGGAAAGGTCCTCTGCTTACCCGTTTGTGCAAAGGTCTCCAACCATCACTAAAGTGTAATTTGTAGTGGATTTCTCCACCTGTTATATACAGAAGACTGCAAATATCATTGACTGTTGGGTCACCTGTTGTATATCCTGGACGTATCGATTTGTAATATGTCGTACCAGAGTGGTCGCGGAAATTATTGTAGCTTAGGTACTTAACTGTATAAGGCTGTTTAGGACGGGCTTCCCTGTAAACAGCAACATAGTCGGAAGGTAGATGTATCTCCCTATTTTTTAGTCTCTTTTCGATGGAAGCATGGACAGAATCTACTTCCATTTGAGTATGACCTCGTTCTAAGTAACTTTGTACTATTTCTACATTCTTACTTGTAGCAAGGCAAAGCAGAGCATTTGAGAGCACAACATTTTTGTTTTGATATCCGCAGTTGTCACTGTACAAGATGATCTTCTTCGTGGAGGGGTGTGAATCAATGTAGCAAGTTAAATAATCTATTATTATAGACGTAAACACTGCCGCCTCTACTCCACCCTCCCCTTCATGCCAAAGGTAACATGATACATCCTTTGAACTCAAAGTAAATATTGTGAAATTATGAACACAGAGTTTGGTCTTATAGTAAACAGCAGTTGCATTCAAAAATGGAGCGAGTTTTACAGCTTGTGCATCCATTGTAAATACAGCTATTTCCGTGGGATTTTCTACTGCATCACTTTTATCTTTATTTTTTTCTTCGCGGGCTTGTTCCTTACGTCTAATGTGTTCATTGTACTCTTCATCAGACACATTACCGAAATTATGCTTCACACAGATGTCACATTGATCTTTTTTTGGCTTGAAAATGGAAAGATTTAATTTTACAAATTCTGCTTTTAATATTGGTAAAGACAAAGTCTTAATATTGTGTTCAGTACAGGCACTTTTGTAATGCAAATATAAATCTGAAAAGTTCTTGAAAGTAGGCTCAAGATATTGTTTGTTTGTGGTGGACCTACAATAGTGTGAGGGAACTTTTGGTAAGTCATTTAAATATGAAAGCAGAAAAGTTTTCCCATCCCGCATTCTGCCAGTTACCCTACTTCTCCTTGGGCATTCTATCACTTCACTATTGACAAGCATTCCAGTTCCCCTTACACTGCACTGTACCCAAGCTCTGACGCTCCACTCTTTTACACCTAACGTGTTCAGAAACATCTTCTTGCAGACTTGCAACTTTTCTGAGTTTTTCTTTAAGAAATAGTTCAGGGTATTACTTCGCCGAGAATCTTCTTTCCCTTGTTTGGTTGTCACATTATCTACTAATGACGCCACAAAAGTTTCCCTCATGTCCCAGGTCATTGAGTCCCAAAATGTACAGAACATCTCTTGCCGTTCCTCTTCGTTAAACATGTTGCAATGACGAACTCTAGATTTAGCACATTGTTGAGACGAGCAAGTCGGTCCTATTTTTCTTGCTGGTCTTTCTTCACAAAGCATTAATTTTCCGTCTTCTTTCTTGTATCCTAGGTATGCTTTCCCTTCCATCCTGAGACGTTTATTTTTCTCTCTCGCCCTACGAATATTGTCTGAAGCTCGTTTCTTGGTCTTCTTTGTAATCTCTTCACCATCTCCAATTGTTTTCTCTTCTGCAACGGACATCGCCGTTCCTAGATCAGTAACCTCTATGTTAACATCCTTTTCTAAAACTATGCCCATCGATATCAAATCCTCATCAGTTACAGTGAGAATATCATCAAGGGAAAGAAAGGAATCTTCCGAGTTATGACCGGAACTGTTCTCAAGATTTGTATTTTTGGTTACATTCTTCTTATCACAATCGCCGTTTACTTCTTGTAGCGTATCGTTCCCTCTATTTGACATATCTTGCACACTCCGATCTTCTATACAACACTTAGCACTTAGATGAAGTATTAATGCTGCTCTATTAGCAAAGGATTTCTTGCAGTTATCACAAAACATGATATTGCGATTAACTTAACACAACTAAGACTTCACTCGCAACTGTACGTAGTCACTTAACGCAAGTAATATTGTTCTTTATAACAATAACAATATTGTTCTTTATCATAACAGAGCTCCTGTTATGCTTTTTTTTCGCACGTCAACGCGCGAACTAAGACAGTGTTGCAAAGAACAATACAGTGTGGGCAGATTATCTGTTTAAAATACCAAAAATACGCCCTGGCAAAACCTCGTATCATTCATAAACATGTATGTACGAAAAAACTAAACGTGTGTAAAAGCTCGTATAATTTTATACGAGGTTTTACCACAAGAAATGAGATACAAGGTTTTGAAAAGTTAGTTTTTCACGTTTTGTATTAGGTTTTCGTTTACGATCTTTTGCACACACGTAGATTCAGATGTGGGGAATTGAATGCAACTAAAATCTAAAATTCCATAAAAAGTGGAGATACGAGGTTTTGCACTTTCGCCGTCGATATGTATTGGAACATATACAGCTCGCCGAAGAAAATGACGTACTTCATTGTCACCTTAAAACAAGGACAGGAACTGGGAAGCCATCGTCCAAAGGTGCTTCCCTAGGGCGTAAATTTGAACAAAGGTGGGGGTAGCTTTGAATATGACTGGGGCAGTTTTGAATATATCCTTAATTTTATTACAATATCATTTAATTTCTTAGTTAATGCTTCTCGATACAAATACAGAAGTAGACGAAAGTAAACTAAATTTTTACTAGCCATACAAAGAAAACGTTGAACTTACTTGCTCGGTTGGATTGCATAACCATTAGGCTTCCATAAACTTTGAACTAGTACAAAATTTGTTAAAAATGTTACACATAGCCTAATTGAAATGTTTTTACACCGTTAATATGTTGCAAACTAATTTTTCTTCTCAACAGTAAGTTTTAGCTGTAGGGACACAAGTTGCTCCCTTGACAAATCTACCCCCTTTGTTTTTGTTCAAAGCTGCCCCAGTACGTCCAATTACGCACATTTTGTTATCATGGAAGGAAAAGAAGGGTTATCGGAAAGTAACAAGAACAATTTATTGCGTGAAGGAGTGTAGTTACTTCGTAAGTTAACATGGAAAAATATGCTACAGTCTCCAGAAGTTTACTATCTCTGGGATGAGTTTTTACTTTACTACCCACAAATTACATCAAGTACCAAACGTTGCCAGGTAACGCACACAAATGGTGAAAAACAAATGACAGTTGTGATGTTAACAATTTTCAAAATGGTGGACAAAAAACAAATTCGTTTTATACATTAAAAGTTATCTCCACTGTTCTAAGGTTCACCCCGTTCAAATGTGTCCCCCTCTCCACTATTCTTCCTATTGCTGGAATATGACAACCAGTGTCCCCCCTAAATTCATATTCCTTAGATAAATTAAATTTGTCGGAAGCAAATCAAAGTTTTTTTTCTGAGATAAATTGTTAAAATAATGCTATATAAATAAATTAGTTTCCCTTGAGGGTGGAATGCATTACCTGGATCCTTCACTGGCCACATGCCCTAAAGTTAGCGCATCGACGTCACAAATGACTTCATAACACCACAAATAATAACACAAGTCGTGTCAGTTTAGCAACCCACAATACCTATTTAAATTATGCGTATGATTGTTAGAAGTGTTGCATAGACGAGTTTGGCAACTAAACCTGAGATACCTGAAAGTCCGAAATAAAATTAAGTTCTATGCAAATTTCATTGTCAAGGATTTGAATTGATATTGACATCCTAAATAAGGTGGGTGGTCTTCTAAAGACGAGACCTATATTAGTAAAGTGGGCTCGAACTATTGTGTTCAATGGACCCCGGTTGGAATTGAACCTGTAACAACGACAACAGACATTAAGCATATTAACCTCTCGGCTACCCCGAGGACATCATTGTCAAGAAATTAATACGATTTAATAGAACAAGCATAAAAATTCCATGAAACATGAAAGCGTCAATCATAAATATTACTTAAATAAATACAGTACATTGATTGGGATTAGCTATGCCGACACTGTTTGTATTATTATCTGTGGAGATTTGATGTCACTTGTAACAAACAATATCGGGCTAATTTCAGCGCATGTAACCTCGAAACTTCTTGAAAGGACATTTTTGTTGCTTAGATTGTCATATTTTCAAATTTATGAATATTTTCTACAATATTTTAGCAACATGGAATAGCAGTTTCTGTAAGGAGTTGATGTAAAGATTATCATAACAAAACATGATGCATTAGCACACGTAATTGAAGAGGCAGAATCAACTAAGTGAACTTTTGATAATTTGTATTGTGACTATAGTGATATATGATTCTCGTAATAGAATTTATTTGACGCATATTGATTTTAAATATAGAAACTAACAGTTGATTTTTCAAATCCAAATAAATAGTATTTTGACTTAGTTGAATACACCTCTTCAGTTATGATCTTTTCCGTAATGGACGTTATATTTGGGTACAGCACATTCCTCAAGTCATTTCATTTTGACTTTAAAATATCCCCTAAAAATTATTAAGACATGTATTTTTAAAATTTCGTACTAATCAGTGAATTAGCACATGGCAGTATTTTTTTTTTAAATCTTAATTTATTTGATTGGCAGTTTTTATTTTTTTTTAAATCTCTAACCTTAATTAATTACGAACTTAATTTATATATGTCCTTTAGGCATCTATGGTTCAGCCCTGGACAGAGTAGGAGAAAGGATTAGGGGGAAGAAGTTGGCGAGGGTCTAACTTGAAGGTGCTATTTGAGCATTTGCCTCGTGTGATTGAGGTAAAACCTTAAAGAAAGATTTGGGATGGTAATTTGCTTGTATCGAGCCCAGACTCTTCCGAATCGACGCTCTACCAACTGAGCTACGCCACTGTTAAAAAACAAAATGTACACTGCTTCTACTATTTTTAAGACACGATTTGCACGCTTTCAATGAAATAACCTTTTAACCACATCTTCTACACAGTCAATAAACAATTTTTGGTAACATAATAATAGCATTGGTTTTCACTTCAGGCTCTGGAAGATACAACTGAATGCTATTATTACCTTACTTAAAAGATGTGATCTTGGTCCTTGGGACTCTTTTCCCTTCTTCTAGAAAAACTGTTGTAGTGTCAGAAATGTTCAGTAACACTGTTCTGTCTTATCAATGAGTCTATAAGCTCCATTTGATGATATGTGCATTGAATATCGTCATTGCGAAAATTAGCACACTGGAGCATATCATGGTACATTATACCAAAATTTAATCAGTTGTACAGATGTTTGAATTTTATTTATGCTCTTTACGCATCTAAAGCTCAGGCTAGGATAGGTAGGTGCAAAGATGCTGGAAGGTGTCGCGCACGACCTAAGTTGAAGGTGCCATCCCGGCATTTGCCTGATGTGACTGAGGAAAAACCCTGGAAAAATATTAGTCAGGATAGTTGGCGGCCGCTGGAATTAAACCCACGGCCTTCCGAATGCTACGCCAACGTTCTAACACTGAACTACGGCGGCTCGTAGTTGTACAGATGTGATTTACAGTTCAGTCATTCAGAGTACAAGGAACACACCTCTTCAAAAATGTAACCTTTTTTTCATTAATTCAACACACTATTTAATACAATTATGCGGTTTTGCATCACCTGCTGAAACATGTATGTTAAAAAGTTTCTGTGCAATTTCAACGATATACTTTTTACTTATACGATTAGCAGAAATTAAGTCATTCTTAAATAATTATTTTTTTCCGGAAATTCGGTCAAGATCAGTCTAGTGTCAAAAACATGTAACTTACATTTTATTAATATTCAGGAACTAAATATATTAATTTGAAATAGATCATACTTTCTCTACTTCAATATGTAATAATTAATTAAAAAATAAACAAACCCTTCGTCGTATAACATAGTAAGTCCTTAACCCGAGCGGACTGTATAATTTCTTCAGATTAAATTTAAAAAAATAAGCTTTGAATAGGTCAAAGCACTTTGCAAAATGCTCAAAAGCTTTCAACAGAGACGCTTGCGCCATCTGTCGAATGTTCGGTATTGAATAAAGAATCCACCAGTATAATAAAATATTGCTCTCACACTTCTATGTGATAAAACATAACCCAGTTTAAGTAAAGAGTTCTGTTTCATTTTTTGGTTCGGACATCATTATGAAAAATTGATTCCGTTTGGCTAATATTTAATTTATCATCAAAACTGAATTCCTTTCAACAATATCTTTTCCATGCGTTAATAACACACTAAAAAGGTGTTTGAAAAATTGTGGAATGGCGATTTGCTTTTCCATATCTGTCTCCTCTTGCGTGTTGATATCTCGTGAAGGTTTCCTCCTGTCTGAGAAAGCCAAAGATAACTTTGTCTTTTTTCTTTCCCACGCATCCATCTTAGCTTCTCTTTCAGGGTTTCTTTATCCCCTTTTTATTTCTTCTAACATGCTTTTTCCTTTTTTTTCTTCCCTTCCCAGTGATCTTAGACGAGATCAAAGAGAAAACGAATACACGGCTAGAGGAGATGCCTTTAGTCTGTGTGATAAAAAGAACCGGATGTCAAAGGTGCTTTTCTTGGAGATTAGCGTGGATCGTTCACTTGACAACTCCAGTGATGCGTTCCGACGATTGAATTTTCCGGAACGAATTTTCTTTGTTGGTGTTCCGAGAAACAGTGATATAATGTAGCGCCAGATTTCAAAGGTGCAGATGCTTACGTCAAAATACAAGGTGTTTCAGAATGATTCGTTCATTTGGATTGTATTGCTACACTGATCAACGGGTAATATTGAATTATATACACCAAATGAACGAGGGAATCGTAGAGTATTCTTCTTGAAGGTACCTACAATTAGAGGTCTCAACTGATGATGATACTATCCCGGCATTGAGAAGCACTAATCAGACTCCATGAATTCATGTTTAAAATGTAGCAACCTTGGCCACATGCCGTAAGACTGTCCGATCTGGGTTTTTGTCTGTGAGACATTAGGAATGCTGTATACATGTTACCGTTAGCAACAACTCTTGGTGAACTGAAAATCCGCATCGTTACTGACCTAGAAGGAGTAGCAACAGACAAGCTGGAACAAGTGTGGGAGGATTTCGATTAAGCCAGTGAAAAAGTCACATATAACGCTTTATACATCATTAACAAATCGTAATTGGTTTTCTTCAAATTTACGTCAATAATAACTCTATCTGCATAAACTTCGTGTGTATAGATATTTGAATTAAGTAAAATCGCTTTGAAACACCCGACATTCATGCGCTATGTAGGCAGTTATGATTAAAGTGTCTCACTTGTTGGAGGTACCACTCTCTCCAAGAGGTAGGGAAGAAGATAAAGCGGACAGTGCCCTTGTTTATGTACCGTACTTGCATTCACCTGGAAAAACTGAGAGAAACCTTTCAATAAAATCTGTCACTATAGCCGGCAGCAGGACTTTAACTTACGTGTGTATCCAGTGTCGATCCGAAATCTTAAACGAAATCATCATACCATGGGACTTGGTGTTATATGAGTGTGTGAGTTTGTGTGTGTGTGGGTGTGTGTGAAGGGGATGAAGAACGGAAGAAAGAAGGAATGAATCAGATATATCTAGAAGTTACCAGGTTCCCACTTGCAAAGGAATATTCCATGTATATCCCTGATTTGCGTATAATGTTCCTTCATTTACCGACAAGCAATCAGTTTTTCAGTACACCGTCATTCCCACTACAATTTTTAGTGTCAAAATCACTGAATATAACACATTTTCTCCGTTTTTCGATAGTATTTACGAATGTTAAACAACAATCATAAACACCAAAGTCTCAGGTCTTGAAGATATGATCTTTAAAATGGCAGGTTGAACACTCATGGTCTTTGAGTGAAGTTGTGGTATGTCGTGCATATCACTCCTTGGGAAATAGCGGCAGTCTCTTGATTAATGACATGTTACAACTCTGGTAGAGTTTGAGATTTACGGGGGAACTTTCCTCTTTAAGTAACCCCATAAGTAATAGTAACACACTGACAGATGTGGGAAACGAGCAGGTATGGAAAAGCTCCTCCTCCTTTTGCTGATAACATGCTCAGAAAACAAATCCCTTTGTAAATATCGCTGAAAAATGACCAAAAGCTGTTATATTCAGTGATTTTTCCACTGAAAATTATAGTGAAAATAATGGTGCGCTGAAAATCTGATTTCTTATCAGTAAATGGCATTCTTTCCTTCGTTGCTTAGTGTTTTCAGGATGGATATTTAAAAATTGGAAGATAGTTTTCATAATGCTTCCCTGAAATGTACATAGACCTATATATCAATATGTAATTCTGTTCTTTAATAATTTAAAAACAGTATGGATATAAAATGTTTTTTGAGAATTTAAATCAGATGTGTTTTTCCAATAGATACTTAAAAAAATTGTTATTCTGAAAACTTAATCTTTTTATCAGATGTCGTGATGTTTTCTGCTTTCCATTTTCCTATGATAACTATGACTCTGGTTCGTGCGACACTCCGGTTAATAGTTCTGAATGATTCAGAATTATATTCAAATGTATAATTAAATAGTGAATAAATTTGTACATAAATGTAACGTTATTTTATTTATTGTGTTTTATATCTATTCTTATTTGCACGAAACAATATCATATTCTATTCCAGGATTAAAATATTTCTTTGTTGAGTCACTGTTATGCTTCGAAATTTTGATTCAAAATACAATTATTCGTTTAAAAATGTCGTTTATACTTTTTGCCTTAAATAGAATCGGTAAACATTATGAATAAAATAATATTCTCAGAATATTTTTTTGGCGAAAACAAAATTTTAATGAAGTTCGAAAAGGTCGGTTTTCTGCGAACAAAGCATTTAAAAACACATATTTGTAATGTTCGTAAATTATTAAAGAGAATTATATGGATAAACATTTTAATACATAAAAAAGACTCCATATTATCTACGCCGAAGATTTTCTCGGCAACGACGAAGAAACGCATATTAGTACTTTACGAAATAATAATAATAATAACACTGAGGTCATAATAACACTGAGCTTTTACTAAATTTTTGAAGTCAGTTTATATCCATGGGTTGTTCTGACTTAGCGTTGCAAGTGTTGCCAACCTCAACAAAGTTCTGTCAACTGTGGGTAAGATATGAGGGTGAAGTGTTGAAATATCCTAAAAAGTACGCGGATTTGGAAGTGAACTGCGTTTATTTATGACTTTTACGTATCCATGGCTCAGGCCAGGACAGGGTAGGGGGAACAATGCGGGAAGGAATCAGCCAAGGTTTAAGTTGAAGGTATCATCTAGGCATTTGCCTGGTGTGACATGAAATATCCTAAATCAGGATGGACGGCAGCTGGTATCGAACCCACGACCTCCCGAATGCAAAGCTAACGCTCTATCAACTGACCTACCTTACGTTCGGTGCGAACTTCAACTTACGTGTTACAAATCTTATTTCTTTCTTGCATTAGTCTTTTTTTTTAAGTTTTTAACGGTCATTCAGAAACCTTCTATTTACACTGAGAAAGGAAACATACTTATTGAATTAAAGAATGTATGCATTAATGAACTTATGTCCTTAATGCATTTCCGACTCAGGATAAAAGAACGTATGATTTTTAACACAATCATGCATTTTAAAGTGCCGATATCGTTCGTTCCAAAGAAATGATTCATCGCGTCACTGTTGTGAAAGTCACTGATAGAATTTCGGAATCGCTTCCTCTTTCATAAAAGAGAGCGATCTTTTGTATATGCAAGACTTGTTGAAGAAGACGGATGGCTCAACACGACAGAAGAGGTCGACAGTATTTTGTGAGGGTGTGGTTGGAGGGAAAACGAGCCGTTGAAGCTATGTTGTGTGGTGGTATTTCTTAAGTCAGTTGCTTAAGTGCTCACTGACTCACTCACTCTTCCAGGACCTTCCATAAATCTTAGTCTTAAAAGCAGAAAATTTACGTGACAACGAACGGGGTTACACACCAATATAACTCTCCGGTTTCTCTTATCTTGTCAACAAAATAGCACTCTTATTTCGGGATGCCTATATTGAGAGCCAAGCACTGTGAAATTTTTGTAGCGAGAAGAGCGAACACAATAATGGGGTCAGGACAGTGATTCCGCCAGGCCTCCTCTGTGGGGGTGTCACGCCCCGAAAATCCTCGAGAGCATCCCGGAACTTAAACATGTTTAATGTAAAAAAAAATTCAATAGAAACAGTGTAAAATACCACTTACACCCCTAATAAATGTTCCCTTTACATCCCCCAACAAACTGAAAACCCTGGCGGAATCCCTGGGTGAGGGAATTGAAAGTAGACATGAATCCAAATATTGAAACAGGCTTCACCATAAAAAAAAGACGTTTACTTTGAATTACACAAGAAAGGATGGTGGTACTCTTTTTAAATTCAATATGTTTCATCTGCCTTCACCCTTTAAATTAGCTTCGTGTACAAGAGCTGTAAAAATTGTGCAAATAAAGTTATGTCGTGCGTTTATCGTATTGAGAGCTTTCTGAAAATTAATTTTTGCACATTTTTCATGCATTGCTTTTATTATGATTGCTTTTTTGTTGACAGTTTATGATAAAACTAGGTTTAGTCAGTATCACATATAGCGTATGAAATACAGTATATTACGAGAAATATTGTGATAGGTTTAGAATGCTTTCCCTGCCATCTGTTTGTTAAAGAAATAAATTATCATTAAGATAACTTGTTCTAAGTCTGGTTACGTCACGTTATTTTGTCCTTTTCCTAAGTTACCAGAACCATGTCGTAATTTGTTTTGCACATTTTTACACATATGATAAGATGCTCATAACGGACAAGAACTTCTCATTTGAGTTGTGCACAAGATGTAGAAACAGAGCACTTTTGCTACGATTCTGCCAGATCCTAATGTAGGTGGTGCCACCTATCCTGTCTGGAGTATACACTCCTAACTTTAATTTTTTACGGTTAAAAATAGATAGAAACTTTGCAAACTTTATTTACACATTTTCCATTTTGGTTTTACAACCCTGACAAAATCTCTGTGTATACCTGTATATAATTATTACTGCGAGAAATGTAAACAAAATCTAACCTAACTTAGTAATACTTGAATTAACCTAACCCAACATGAAAAAGCGTGTGGGGGCAATTCGAACCTAGTTAACTATCGTACCCTAAATACACTAACCTAATCTACCCTTCCTTTCAATAATCTAACCTAACTTAATCTATAATTACGAATTTTATTAATGTTTTCGAGCAAAGTAATCTTTACAGAAGTTTAAAAATTGCTTCAACGACTTTTTTGTAGGACATTGTCAGAGAGAACATAAATGAGAAAAGGAAAGAAGCAAGCGATCTTGTCTAGTATTTTAGAAGTTCTCAAGATCTTTGAGAGAGATCACTTGAAAGATGAAAGTACATAGGTAAAAACACCCCATTAACTACGGTAGACAGAGAGCGTACTGACAAAACACAATTGATCAGATTTGGAAGAAAATGGAGACGAGGAGGAAAGTAAGAAGGCAATAGTCGCGTTGCCGCATGTAAGCAGTGTTAGTAAGCCCATAAAATCATAAAAAAGAAAATCACAACACATAGGATCAGAATTGGCCCCCATTTCTCCTTCCGCTTTATCCCTCTGTACCTAGTGTGTGCTGGGAAGCGCGGCAACATTGGCGGAGAGGGGAAAACAATCTTCACTCCCTTTACGGTAACGTTGCCACCAAACAGAGCACTTCCCACGCTACTTATTGCTCCCGCTAGAAAATTGTGTTTTATGTGCAAGCAAGTGTTCTTCCTTCTTTTCTCTATTGGTGGGTGCGGAAAACAGAATAAAAACGCCATTCTTTCGATAATAGAAGGTCTTCCTGTTCTTTGATTGTCTCTTTTTTTTACTAATATTTGTATGATGATATTTCTACTTGTTGTTGTACATTTGTATTGCTAATTTTGTTCGTAAGTTTTTTTTTCGCCCATAGATGTCAATGAAATATCTGTAAATAATATATCAATTTATGTATTTGTTTCTGCCTAATTTTACACAAACAATTAAATTCAATTCTGTTTCTTCTTTAAAAGAAGCCATCTTTAAAGAACTATACAAAGCAAGGATCTTCTAGCTTTGTACAGAGCTTTGAATAAAGTATTCCACTTTATTCCCTTTTCTCTCAAGGGTGGAAAAAGTGGTAGTTCTTTTTTAGGTATGAAAAAGAGGGCCTCTAACAGCGTGAGAGAAGCATCCTTTTATTGCTCCCTTGCGACGTTAACAAATTTCCCTTCGGTGAGAGATGGATGTAGTGCAACAAGGAAGGCTGAGCTCCTTTGGGTGCAAGGGAGGTGTCGTGTCACCTGCTGAGGTGTCAGACACGACGACATGAAAGAAAGTCGATATACGCACGTTTATATCTACACGCAAGCTTCCCCAGAATTTCGCCGAGAGAATTTCCCTCACATTCTAGTATGAGCCTTGTATACCAATCAAGCTTAGAAGGGTTAAATTAGGAGGGATAATGTTGTAGTCAATCACTTTCAGCGTGAGTGGGTAAAACGCATTGATTTGGATTTTCAATTAATTTGATTCCAATTTTTAAATTGATATTTAGGAGTATAAAACAAGACATGTTTTTTATGTTGGTGTGTGTGTGTGTTGTATGCAGTACAAGAGAGAGAGAGAGAGAGAGAGAGTGTTAGCATGTAGATTCTATTTTGTAATAGGCTTCTAAAGGAAGATCTGGATTTAATATGAACGAGGAGCGTTTTATAATAAAGTCCAGTAAACAATTACAAAACAAACTTTTGTGATAAATATAATTTATTGGGCTGACTTTTCATACAGGCGCTCGCTGCGTTCTTTGCTTACGATTTGGTTGAATAGCCAATTGAAACACATGTTTAACTACTTGTTCTACGTGTAACACAAGTTTCTATTGGCTACTCAGAAAATCGTACCACGCGACAAGTGCTGGAAGCCAGCAAGGAAAGCCAGCCATAGGGTCAAACATATCTGCTGCATAAGTTACCTAGTTCACTTTTCAATACTGTCAGTGGCCACGGTGGCTCAGTTGGTAGAGCGCTCACCTCTGGCGCTAGGGTCGTCGGATCAATCCCCGATCATGTGAGCTTTGTGGTGGACAAACACCGTGTGCGTGGGTTTTCTCAGGGTGCTCCCGTTTCCTTCCACTTTCTTCATTCCACCAATTCATCCCATCATCATTCATACGGCCTGAGCCATAGTTGCCTAAAGACCTTAAAATAAATTCAAATTCAATACTGTCACTACGCAATACAAGTAAGTGCCTTTAGTTCAGAAGGGTACGTGTTTCTATTAAATTCGGGTACGTAGTAAAATTTACCAATTTTAATTTGAACTACGTAGTGATTTTTTTGTTTTAATTTCACTTTTAGTATGAATGAAGTGGTAAATCGAGAGAAGAGCGTGCTGCGCATGCGCCAAACATACCACGTATTTCTTAATCGTTCTGCCTGTTTCTCAGGTAAGTTTTCGGGGAACAGCATGTGAATTGGTAATTGCTTTCTTGCTTGTCCTATTATCTTGTTTCCTATGAGCGGCATTTTATTGATTGCAGGAAATTTCATGAAATTTGTTTCATGTTTTGCAGAGGGCGCTTTCTCAATTGTCCAAATCTATTAAGATACATGGAGAAATATGTAGGAAAGCGTAAGCAAAAGTTTCACTTTTACTACTACGCACAGTGAGTAGATGCATTACAATCCACGCAAGATCTATTTTCTTTCGGATCATTATAAAGTGTCATAGGAAGAAAGACTCGCGTAAGGACTTGAACGTCATACAGTAACAAATACGTCAATGATTGTAAAAAAAAAAAAAAAAAAAAAAAAAAATGTTATCATATAAAGGAAATCGTTCAAACTCTACGATGCCTAACTAAAATAATCGAGTTTTAAGTAGATTCGAAGAAAAGTTCAGATCGGCCTCAAAAATATAAAAAATCAATGTTTAGTGAACAAAGTTAATTTACCTTCTTTTAAAAGATTACTCCATATGGAACGTAGAGCATCAATACGCTTTGGGAACGCAGATTTGAGTTAGTTCAGTTTGGCTAAAGATATTTTAACATATATACCCGAAGATAATAATATGTTGTATAAAGAATTTTAACCACACGTTATTATTACACGTCTATGCGTTTTAACTTATTTTCAAAATCAAGAACTTCATGATTACTTGTAAGGTAAAAACGGTTTCTTAAAATTCAGAAATAAGTTATCTGTATGCACTTTGAAATAATTGCCTTAAACAATGAGATTTCAAACAATTTAATTAAAAATGAGATTTTAGTTTTCTCATTTAATGGAAAATAAGAGCATACCGGTTTTGGAAATAAGATAATTCGTCTTAAATGTGTTCGTTTTCAGGAACACTATTTCTCGGTGCACAGATAAGCACTTTAAGTTCTCAGTTAAAAGAAAGAAAGAAAAGAAAACGAAAAAAGAAAGAGAGCATGGTTTACAGTGTCGCTTTTATAATCTGTAGAAATTATGGAAGGCACGACAATAGAAGAGATTCAATATCATTAAATTTTGCTGTTGGGATGCTTCATCCTATAGGCTACCCCATAAGCACACATACATGTTTTCAACGTTGATTTTAGGTTCATTTCGTTGATTAACCTTTATCGGTTGAAACAAATACGTTTATTTTCAAATCATATTTCAACAAAGACGTCATTGCGTTGATTAGACGTAATTACAACTTGTATTCAATGTTATTTTCAACTATGGTATAATAGATTTTGTTTAATGCATTTCTTACTAATGTTATGTCAAAAATATAATAAAAAAAACTTATTGAAAGGCACAAACTAATTTTTGGTGTTCTCATGTGCACGTTGAAAACAGACTGAATTTTAAACCATATTTCAACGAAGATAGAATTTCGTTGATGCAACGTTGATGTAACGTACCTTCAATTATAATTCATACTAGGTCCTAGATTTCGTTTCACCCTTGTATTTCTAATTTAATTGCTTAAACATTATATTTAAAAGCAAATACAAAATAAATAAATAAATAAATAACTATATGTTTCATGTTTTCATTTGCATGTTGAAAACAGGTTGAATTTTAAACTATATTTCAACGAACATTTAATTTCAACGATACAGTAAAATAGTAGTGGGTTCTTGGACAAGTGGTCAACGCGTCGAGCTACCAAGAAGAAGTGCAGAACGTTGCTGTGTTCGAACCCTACAGCAGCCGCTCGGATTATTTACTGTTGGAACATTAACACCGTATATTGTGATAAAAGTAACGGATAAAATGAAATAAATATGTGTATACCAATAGACAGAATTTATGCTCTGTTTTTATCTAACTAAACCCGTTTCTTCTCAACCATTATTCAACATCGAATAAATCCGTTGCACAGACGGAAATTTCGGTACATTTACAAAGTTAACATAACGTTTCGTTACTAACATTTAATCCACGTATTTTCAACGTATGTGTGCTACTAGGGTATGGCTTGTCGAGCACATTATAGCTTCTAATGCCTAGATGGCTCTTCAGTCGCTTGTCCATATTTACGCCACGGAACTTTTCATATTCATTGCGGGAATAACGGTACTCCATTCTGCTGAAGCCAAAATCATTTACAGTTTTAACTGGAAAATAGGTGTGACGTCATTGGAACTACTTGTTTGAAATCTATTGATCTTGTATTTGCCTTTTATTTAAAAAAATCTAATACTTGTAATCAATAACTCCTTAACTACCGAGCTGGAAGTAATTGTATTTGCAATTAATTTTATGTATAACTATCAAACATTGGTCAGAACTTCATATCGAAGAAGCAACATTACTTTTAGCAACGATTTATAAGGTAACAAATCCATTTGATCTATTGTTTTGGTATGAAATCTGTTGTAGCACAGATTCTTCTACTTATTACGATTTAAGTTGTTGTGAATACATTTATATAATGAAATAAACAGTTCCAATAAAAGATTTGATGATATATGGTTGAGACATATCAATTTAAAGTAAATCACGGCTGGACTGTAGTGGAGAGGTGGATAAAGTGATCCCCTTAAGACAAATTGACCTCCAGAACTTACCTCAAATTATCTATATTTTGGTAATTGTGTAAGTAGGATTAAGTATTATCTCAGGATTCTAATGTACTCTTTTGAGCATTTACAACAGAGCCCTGCACGAGCCGGGCGCGCCCGTTAGGCCCGGCGGATTACCCGGCCCGGCCCGGCCCGACCCGGCGAACTGCCCGGCCCGGCCCGTTTCAAGTACACCGGGTCGGACCGGGCCGGGCCCATTCCGGGCCTAGCCGGGCCGGGCCGAACCGGGCCCATTCCGGGCCGAACCGGGCCGGGCTCATTCCGGGCCAAGCCGGGTCGGCCCGGACACATATGATGTGGGGCCGAACCAGGCGCAAGTACTTCCTTGCCGGATCGGG
>JAGDQP010006443.1:1828-31080 GCA_022664845.1 Lepisma saccharinum | reverse complement strand
TATGGCAAACACGAATCTGAAGTCCTTTGATGTGTATATCATCTCTAAATAAGAAAACATTTTTTAAAAATCGTTAATTTTTAACATGGGATTATATAGGAATTAGATACATTACTCATTAAGCTCATAAATTATGGTCATAAATGAAACTATCTGCTAATATGACTGCCGGAAACTATATCACGTGACACGTTGAGGATTGTTCGATTCGAATTTCAAGCTTCGCTTGTCATGCTGACTACATTATCGTTTCCTTGTGGATTTCAATGCGGAAATCGAAATTTGCTAATTTGGCCAAGATGGCCGTATCCGGAATCTATATCACGTGATACGTTATCAATAGTTTATTTTGTATTGGAAGCTGCATCCACTAATGCTGCTAATACTACTGCTAATACTACTACTACTACTACTACTACTACTACTATTATTATTATTACTACTGCTGCTGCTACTACCATTGTGACTACTGCTATTACTACTACTAATAATAATAGTGCTAAAACTACTATTATTATTATTACTACTACTACTACTAGTGCTAATGCTAGTACTATTACCACCACATGATGTATGGTCAGAACAACCACTGATAACAAATAGACAGACAGAATGGAGATATAGAAAGAAACCCTTGGGTAACCTTTCACACGATTTTCCCATTCGAGAAGGAAAAATAGAAACTGCAATGTTATGAAGACACATGTGTCATTTTCCATTGAATATTGAAACATTAAATTGAATTATCAGACTTGGTTGTTCTCAAGACGGTTAAGCCCTGCCCGGCCCGTTTACGCCCTGCCCGGCTCGAGATTCGGGCCGGGCCGGGTAGGGCCGGTCAAAGTATACAGATCCAGCCGGGCCGGGCCGGGCCGGGCCGGGCCGGCTTCGGGCCTGGGTTTGCAGGGCTCTGATTTACAATCAACATCTTCGATAATATTTCGGCATATATTTGAAAATACTGTTAAAGGATAATTTACCTTAAGGGGGTCCGTAAAATGATCCTACCATTGGAATTAATAGCAAAAATCTTTTTAATTATCAAAGATGCTTATATTAAGTATGCAGGAAAGTTAAAATAATATATAGTTCAATATAGGAAATTTTATGTGAACACTTAGTTATATGTTATCCTTTCTTGCTGAATAAACCTTGTTGAAAGTGGCACAACACACGTCACACACAAAGAAATCTTCAACTTGATCAACACCAGCACATTGAAGGTGGTCAAAAAGTATCATCCGAAGGCAAACTGATCCAGGGATTGTTTTGCCTTTTAATATGGCTACCATTCAATACGTTCCTGTGTGACTAAACATGGAGAAGACTGCATTGCTAAATGAAGAGCGTGAAGCACTGACAAAAATTCTATTTTTCTGACTGGACGATAAACAAAGCGTTGTTCTTGTAATGTCTACTGTGCAACTAGGAGGGTCTCTTTTGTATGACGTGCCAAGCACGTGATACGACAGGCAGCGCTACCAGTTTTTGCTGTAGGGTTGGGGAATCATTTTACCTGCAGTGATCATCTTATGCATATCTCCCGTATATACTCCCCAGGAGTATATCTTATTTGCTTTTAGCGATTCCTTTGCTATATCTTTTCATATTGGAGTATAGTGTATCAAGCACGTTTATGGTTATTCTATACTCCCTTCAACTTTCAATCGCAGAACGTCGTACCATGTTTATCTCTTCTGAAATGTAGAATAAGATTTATATAAATAATAGTCAGATAGACAAATAAAAGTAATATATCCTAGAAATAATTTGAAATTAAAATGTGATATTTTCAAAACATGTTTTACCTTGATACATTTTGAGAGTTGTAGCTTCAGTGTGTATGCTACT
The DNA here is from genome assembly GCA_022664845.1 of Lepisma saccharinum. Lineage (NCBI taxonomy): Eukaryota > Metazoa > Arthropoda > Insecta > Zygentoma > Lepismatidae > Lepisma > Lepisma saccharinum. Next base: position 29,229 of record JAGDQP010006443.1, on the reverse strand, counting down.
CTGTCCAGCAATCATGATTATTCTTTCTTTTAGATTCTACTGTAACCGCTAGACTTAGGGTGAGTTTTACAATCGACTGCTAAGCTTCTAGTCAGCGCTAATTGAGACCAACTCTCATTGGCCGAAATCAGACTTGGTCTCAACTTAGCGCTGACTAGAAGTTTAACGGTCAATTGTAGAACTGACCCTTACAAGTTGTTTCTGATCATGACAAACCATTTTGCACAAACGCAGCATATTATTTGAAAAGAAAACTACTTCCATCTGACAGCCATAAAATTAATATTATTTAGTGCCATAATCTTTGATACTACTATATTTAGCAAATGTCCTTATGCCAGAACGGACTATTTCACAAAATATCTGTTACTCAGACTATGAAAAACAATGAAGTCATGCTAAATGCGAAGGCGTGTGTTGGCAGTAAGCTTATACATGATAGCAAACGGAGCCTTTCTCAAACTGGCAACATCGGACTTGAGGGCACATAGTAACAGCAAATTTGAGCGAGTCTCCTCTGGCATATGAGGAATTTCCTACATAATGTTTAAAATAAATGTACGTACAACACACTATTTTTTTTTCAAATTTTTATTAATATTAACCTTCAGACGTTATCTCTTCGTTACTTGGACAATATTGTAATAACTCTGATACTATCATCTGATGTGTCACACATAAGCCATTTTTGACACTGTAGTTAATTCTCTTTACCTGATGAAACACGTTCACACACACGCGGGAAAACAACTTAAGCCATTTGTTGGCAGATTAATAAAGCTACTAAGTTGGTTCGTTTTGCGATGATGCCATTTCTTTATCACATAACCCAAGTTTGACCTAAATTTGACTTAGTTCGTTTTGGCAGGGGACTTTCCGGTTATGCTAGGTGGAAATCTGACGACTTGTTCAATGTAGAAAGTATTTGCTGTCAGAATTTGACGTCAGAGATACCTGTTATCGTACCCGTGAACTAGAGTGCTGCGTTGAAATAATAATAATAATAAAAGCACAACCTGACCTCTCTAACATAACCTAACCAATGGTTAATGAACATGATAAAATTTGAAAATGCGTATATGTATATAAAAAAGTTATTTTTCTTTTCAAAAACATGAAAACCCATCACCCCACCGGGAATCGAATCCAGGTTTCCAGATAGCTGTTGGATGCTGTAACCAATACACTAAAGCGGCAAATCCCCAGATGCTGTTTATCAATGTTATTTATGCAGTAGCACTTCACGCCACGCACATGTGTCAAAACTGATGAATACTTCCGGTGTATATACTTTCTATTTTGACTCGTGATATCTGTATTGCCAGTTGGCGTAAAATTTCCCGTAAAACGGGAATTTCTTAACACTGGCGGGAATTATTTGGTAAAAAAACCCACTAGAAACGTAAACATTTTCCAGTTTCAAATTTCCCTGACTTGTTTGTTCCTTTTGCTTATTCCCTGTCTACCTGTATGTCTCTATCACATCCATCTGGTCGTGCACTATTGTATCAACTCAATAGTGCCCGCATCGTACATCAACCTTCTCCAAAAGAAGACAAAAGACTGGATCAAAGATTCGAGAGACTAAACGAAGGAAAAACAGAAGGGTTGTTTTCGAGATATGCAGAGATATTTCGTCTCTAACTAAACATAATACAACGATATACAATTTGTTTGTGTTTTGTAGTCGTTTATAGTTCTCGATATTCGACATGCATTACAAAATAGTTTTTGAAGATGGAATTGCAAAATTCACTTAATGCAATGTCATTTACATTTTAGTTATATTTTTTGCGAAGAGAGAACGCTGAAAGAATGTAACAAACACTTCAGCCATTTAAGATATTATTCAAACTTGTTCATTTAATTAGTACAAATTAAGAAATTCGAATATTTAAGTTGGTGGTAAAATTTGCATCAGATCGGAAAATTTCAGGACTTTGAATATGAAATGTTTACTTACAAAACTGGCAACACTAATAGCTAAGCAATAGTTTGCCAATTAAGGAGAAAACAAATTCGTATTGAAAAATTAATGAGTGAGCTCACTAGAGGTATCAGGAGGTAACGTATACGTGATTAGTTACTATATATGTAAGAATGTGATTCTGTACCAAGGTAAAACTTTTATGTTCTTATTGTAATTCTGTAATCGGTATGAATTTCTCTCAACTGAATAGAAACTGGACCGCTAACCAGTAGGAGTATTGTGCAGTAGAAAAGGGCAAAAAAATACATTAAACTCTTATTTTTAAATAACAGTTTTTGTTATAACAGTTATTGAAAAGTAACAGTTTAACTCACCTCTACTCCCATATAGATGCTCTTGCAACACTGAACCTGGTCAGCATCCATAATAGGTATATAATCGCTTCTCACTGACAAGGGAGGTTGGTCAACTTTTCAGTCGATATTAAGATGGTGAATATGCCAAAGGTTAGGACATATTAATCGGACATGCTTACTTTAACACCATCCTATCCAAATGCATCAGGGATACAGAACTGTTGAAGACAGGTCCCGGACGGTTAGATCTGAAACGGCTACGAACGAAGCAATAATAACAGCAGTGTTGGCGTCCCTTAACAAAAGCCCATAAAACCACACGCCATCTGTCCATGGAAAATGGGGTGAGTCGTAATTCTGTAAGAACAATAGGAAAACCAACAATTAGCACTCGTACAAGTTACAAGGATTGCAACATTTGACTGAAGTCGACCCTGATCGACATTTATCTCATCGCTGTTATCAGAGGACTGTAGTTTTCCCACGTGCTTCCAACAGGACGGGGCTCCGCCTCATTATAGAACACGTGAGGTCTTTTACCAGGATCAATAATTTCCCGGGAAATGGATTGGACGCAGATGACCTGTCGAGTGGCGACGATCGCCTGATCTGACGCCTGAAGTATTTTCCTGGAAGGGGCCACGTGAACGCGATGGTTTAATCCGTCAAGAGAACTGGTAAGGGATACTGAGAACCGTACGAGCAGAATCCGTGAAGCCATGGCCTCTATCCAGTCTGATGTATTCAAAACCTAGTCTAATTTTATTCATAAGTGAGACATAATTACAGTTATCGTAAAATGTGCTGCACCATTCAATATTTCTTTGCAAGAGGATGCTATTTGATATATTTCATGGCCATGTTACCACTTGAAATTTTCAAGTTAAATCCAATATGAATTGATTTCAATAAGGCCGCCGGAAACATTGTATGGTCCGCAACATTCTCCCCCCCCCCCCCCCCCGGCCTATAACATGTTCAGGGATATTTCATTCCTGTCTCATATCTTTTAGTTTATTCGACTGTTCTAACAAGGTCCCACCCTGTACAATATTTTGCATATTTTTTTACGAAGCTAACAGAAAGTTGTGGCAGCTAATATTTTAACTGTTAAAGTAAGCATGATATGTCCTATTATTTGGTATGCGTCATCTCGATATCGACTGAACAGTTCACCAAACAGTTCCCTGGTGAGTATTTCCTCGCTGAGTTCTCGCAGAGAGACGAGAGGATCCATAGCTTTCGCACGGTCATTGATATCGTCATGAAACTACTTCAATAGTCAGTATTCCGTTACCTTCAGAAGTCTTCTTACCGAGCAGCCGTAGATTAAAGCGTAGGCTTAGAAGTCGAAATGTCTTGGAATTCACTTCCTTCCAATTTCCTCTTCTCTATCCTATCACTACCTGAGCCAAAGTTACCTAAAGGTTATGATTCGGAAGTATCCTATTAGTGCTCTTACAAAATCATTGACTTCCTCTGAATGGTGAGTATATGTTAGGTTAAAAATTCGCTTAAATATTTAATATATAAAATAGTCCAATGTTACTTCTGTGATTTGTTCTTATTTCCCTATCAGCAGGTATTTCATCCCATATTACTGTAAACCGAGCGGCCGTGGTTTAGTGGTAGAACGCTGTCTTAGCATTCGGGAGGTTCTGGGATCGATCCCAGCGTCTGACCATCCTGACTCAGGCTTTCCAGAGGTTTTCCCATCATATCAGGCAAATGCTGGGACGGTACTAAGAAAATAGGCCCTGGCCGTCTACTTTCCACCATCCTCTTCCCCATCATATGCCAGCCTGAGCCTCAAGTACCTTTAAGGCCATAGCCCAAAAGAAGGAATGTGAAATAAAATAAAACTGGATCACATAAAGACTTAAATGAAATCATCTTTTGTGAAGAAACGTCTCAAAAAAAGACAAAACGATAATTAAACTCTATTTAAGAAAAGCATTAAAATTAAGTCTAACCCTGTTATCTGACACACGTGTCTAAATAAAAAGTTAATTGGGTGTCAAGGTGAGACACGCTTAAAACTACAAAGTTCAAATCGCCCCATCTTTCTTTGAAGTTGATCGTTTTTTCCCATGGTTGCCTTAAATGATCCCGTGCAATTATTATCGGTTTGCAGAGATGAAGAAATAGTTGTGGGCGATAGATTAGCACAGTTAAATCGAGGCAAACCATAACTAAGGGCCGTCGCTACAGGATATCAACAGAGACGGCCGCACTGACGCTGTACGAACACTCACTATGAACGTAACAGAACTTGGTAGAAATTGGGGAATCCATGATGAAATGTAAGTCGTTTAGAGTCTATTGGTAAAAGCATTTGGAAGCTGTAGAAATATGTTTCTACTATATTCTATTCAACTCAACCTTTAACCAAAAGTTTATTACTAATCAGAAGTAAAGCTGATGAGTCAATTTTGTTTGTAGATGGATTTTTATCACCACCTTTAAGCATATAAACAATTAATTTAATGACTCGGTAAATCGAATTAGGAATTCATTTAAGCATCTCCTCTACACACAAAAAGAAGAAAACTTAGATACACACCAGAGACCGCTCATATTCTTCCAAATGTTGATGCATATGTGCTAAGTATAAGATAATTGTAGCTAGACATGTTACGAATTTTACAGGAGGCGGACGAAGCAAAAATCAATATCAGGTGGAACGCGTGACTATGTCTCTTCAGGGAGTGACACCAGCTGTTTCCCGTTAATACCCGGTGATATAAATCACCTGTTTGTAAAATATTATGGCGATCGATTTATTCGTCACTTGAAAGAAATCAGAAAACTGGCGGGTGATGGTCGTCGCTACTTGAAAGCAGATTTCTCTCCCTTATGTGATAACGGAACATACACTAATTTAATGCAGACAGGACTTTACGTATTGTATGAAATAAGAAAAAGTTATTTAACTTATAGGATACATTCTATTAAATATGTGTCCAGTAGTCGCAGCTCAGTCAGTAGAGTGCTCGTTCCGTGTTCGGTAAGTCTTTGGTTCGATCCCCACTACGGTCATATTAACTGAGGTTTATCTACGATTATCCTTAGTCACACAAGGTTAGTGCAAGGATGGTGCCTTGGAAACTAGGAACTGGCTGACTTTTTTCCCCCATACCCTTACCCCCCCCCCCCCGACCTATTAAAGCCTCAGCTATAGTTGCGTGCACTTTCTACTCTGTCATGGAATTTAACCCGAACTTAAACTGTTTAGTCATTAGAGGAAGTTATTTTTAGGCTAAAAACATACATGTATTTTTTATTTTTCAATTGACTTGCTTCATCTCTAGTTGACAGATTACGCGACATTCAAAACAGCCCTTTAAAGAGCTTACTGACTAGTTCGTTCACACTATACAAGTTTTCCATCTAGCACAGGCGGATTTATGGGGGCATTGCCACCCCCCCCCCCGGCAGTCATTTCAGAATGACTTTAAATGTTTCATCCTAAACGATAGCTTTTAAGGTAATTGCCCCCATAAAGCTCTCCCGAATAAAACCATTATACGTTCGTTAGTGCATCATTAGTGCACATCATACTAACATTAGTGCTCCATTCTTAAGCGAGTTTAAGGGGGGGGAACTCGAGGTGGGACCAACTTGAGGTCAAGTTGGCCTCACTCCAAAAGAAATGTAAAATCCTATTCGGACCTAAATATATGAAATCGTTAACGCACGTTAGTGTTCCATTCTTAAGCAATATATAGGAAATAAATTTTGTCTGAGGCCCACAAAGATATTGAAGGTCTATGCGGACTCACATATATTACTCTAACGTTAGTGTCCCACGCTGTAGATCACCCCCGCCATCTTGGTACGCACCTTCCATTGATTTACACGGGAATTGTTTTACTCATTTTATGCCTCTCGGGTGTAGAATATTTAAGTTCTGCTTTCACAACATTTGTCTTGGTGGTTATTTTGACTCTTGTATAGTTTTGGTTTGTGAAGTTTCTCCAAATATATAAGTATAATGTATTATTAATAGTTTGCTATATAAATCACAATATGTTAACGGGAAATTATACTGTTCCTGTGTAAAATATTGCATTTCTATAAAGTAGCATGAGTAAAAGAGAGCATGACGATAAACCGTGCGAAAACAGAAGTTAAAACTATACTCCTGAAAAGTATAAAACGAGTAAAACAATTTCCATGTTAATCAATGGAAAGTGCGTACCAAGATGGCGGGGGTGATCTACAGCCTGCATGCTAGTGCATATGACACTAACGTATGTACTCAATTCTTGTGTGAAATATAGTAAAAAAAATATATGTGAGACCTAACCTATTAAGAATTTTAAGCAACCTGGCCTAGACGTATTGAATCGATTGTCATATGGTAGTTACAATGAATCAACTATTAGTACAGTTAACTTGACTTCAAGTTAACCTCACCAACAGTTTTGATGCATGCGAGCCCAAAAATACTTGTGAGGGTACACGGTCGGTACGGTAGTGCACGGTAGCGCACATTACACTAACGTTAGTGCTCGATTCTTCAACGAAATATGAAGATTAAATTATTAATGAGGTATCACCAATAACAAATATTTTGACGACTTCACACCCAAAGACATTAGAACATATCGATGCTGTGATCGCTCCCACTTGGAACACTAACCACAAAATTAGTGTCAATGGGTTAGTGCAACTTTAGTGGTTATTAGCGTCTAAGCCCCATTGCTTTGTTATTGTAAGCGCTAGAATAAAAGTCCAGTCTAGCCGAAGCACTAACGATGTATAATGCAACATCATATTTTCCTTTAGACATACTTTAGTTCTATGTTCAGTGTGTTACATCAATATTGGAAATGAGATGTATTTCCTTTACTGTTAATTCTTTATTAACATTAGAAGTTGTATCCCTAAAACACTTCTTCCTCTGATGAATTTATTTATTTGTTAATAAGTTCAATACAGCACATGTTGGCCATTTTACATAGAAACATGAACAGAAGAATTTAACAACAAGAACAAAAATATAAACAATATGTACCACTAATGATGCAACGAGCTCCAGGTAATTTTATATTCAATATTTCATTAAATCCGCTTTAGAGAACGCACGTAATTCTGGAGCTCTGACTCTCATTATGGCAACAAATAAATTTATAACGGATTCTAGCTTAGTACTTAGTAAGATGTATGAAACATGCCATGGACCGTATAGGCGAGCAATATTCAATAGTAGGTGACACATAGGACTTGTAAAACAAGCTAAGCGCAGATTGATTTCAAATTTCTGTGAAGCGATAGAGCAAACTTAGTTTTCTCAAGCATTTCGAGTAATATGAGTAATGAAGGCAGAACAAGTGAGCTTCGTGTCAATAACAACACCAAAGACTCTGAAAGAAGAAATAGACCTCTTGACATAGTGAGCCATAGAAATGTGTCATCTTGAAGGCTTAGAGCATCGTGGAGAGTAGAGATTTGTCTGTAAAGTTTACAGTCGTCGGCGAATAGGAGAATCTTACTTGAAGAGTCTAAACAAAAAGCGTCGGTAGGTCATCAATATATAATATAAACAATAGAGGCCCTAGAACACTCCCTTGAGGAATTCCAGAGTGGACGGGAATGAAGCTCGAAGAAGATCCACGCTGCTGCCTACTATAAAGATAGTTCTTAATAGCTGAAGTAGTTTGCCATGACTATTAAACCTAGTACATAATTTGTAGATGAGATAAGAATGACTGATGGAATCAAAGGCCTTAGATAGGTCGAAAGACATCTAATTGTGAATTATTGGAGATGCATTGAATCGCATCAGTGAGTAGAGCAGACAGATTGGTTAAGCACAACCCACCGGGTAAGAAACCATGCTGTGAAGGATTTAAGTGCTGGGCAGTAAATTTATAAATACGATCTTTCATTGTTTTCTCACACATTATTGACAGAGGTGATGGTAAAGAAACTGGTCTATATGAAGACACTGACGTTTTTATAATATCATGATTTATGTATAGGAGTAATGTTAAGTTTGTTTTTATCAGAATGTTGGGAAAGTTCCTTCTCTGAAACAACGGTTCAGCAGACATCTAAGTGGTTGAGAGAGAGAGAGAGAGAGAGAGAGCTGTGTTGGCCAAGATAAAAGAAGCGACAGAACTTCATCAGGAGTCGTTTTGATTGAAGACAAAGTGTCGGAACTGACAGAATGCAAATAAGGACGTATATGGATAGGAAAGGAGTGAGAAGGGAGGCTGTTTGAGAGGTACTTGTTGAAAATATTATCCCTATCATCACCAGATGCACTTACAGTATATCATGCCACATTTCAATTGAAAAACAAGAGCTTTTTGTTCTTCTGTTGATCAGTGACCAGAAGAGTTTAGGGTTTCTTGTAGTCTCTGTTGTGAGACTTTCTATATATTGCCAATATTTTTTTCTTAGAATTAATTTACAGTGTAGTCTAATATTACCGAACTGTGTATAAGTAATATCACTTGGAAAGTCTTTCCACAATTTCCATGCGCACTTCTTGTTCCTGGGCAAACGTTTAGCTTCACTGTCGAACCAAGGAGGGAATTTTGAGGATTAGTGTTGCTTTAATACTGGAATGAAGTCTTTAATCTTGGCTTTCATAACATTAGAAAATAGATTTGATGCGTCGTCTACAGTTCCTGACTCGAGCAGTCACCGTGAAAAGGGATCATGAGTTTGACGTACTTCATAATATTAAAAAAATAAAAATAAATTAAAAGAAACATTAGATAGAATTCAGAGATTTTTAATAAATGGAAATTATATATTGTTGAGCTGGACCACAATATTGGTCACAGTGCCTCAGTGGTTGAGTGTTTGCCTCTGGTAGTTGGGGGTCCTAGGTTCAATCCCGGATCCTGTCATGTGGGATTTGTGTTGGACAAACACCGTTTGGGTGGATTATTTCGAGTTTCTCCCACGTTCTTCATTCCACCAATTCTTCCCATACAACAGCATAAGCCAGAGTTCTCTAAAGACCTTAAAAATTAAATTCAAATTCAAATGGACTACAATATTCATCATTATGTGATCACATCGTACACAGACCGTTCAAAACATATTTAATAAAAATATTTCGGTTTCAAAAGTAGATTGAGGCTTTGACTACGCGCCTCATACAAAATACTGCATTCATTGAGCCATTTTAGAAAAGTCAAACAGCAAACAGTCAATTTGATAGTTAATGCGTATGCAAATTTAAAATTACTTCCTTAGATAATCTTACACGGAATACAGCGAGGATTAATTTTGTCCTTCACTGGTAAAGGAAACAAAATATTTTAATAAGAGTCTTATTAAAAGTGAAGAAGCTTCTAAAGACGTCATCAAGGAGTACTGTGTACTTTCTAATATTGCTTGTTTCCTTTATTGATATCTTAAAAGAGGCGGAAGCGACGTGTGTTTTGCATAATTTTGCAATGCATTTCGCCATCAATCATTATTGCAAAACGCTAGTAATTTAAATAATAAAAGGAAAACATCTCGAAGTAGTTTGATTACTGATGCAACAGCCAGAAATGAAAAAAAGAGGCGTTTAAAACTAAACTTCCTGCAATTACTGTTCCCATTTTTTGCTCTTGAACTTCTAAACAAAGGAAGGTTTAAAAATCCACATGAAACGAATAGCACAGTTTTTGTTTTCCTATCATCCCGCTACTTTTTAAAGTGTACGCTTCTTTCGTATTTGAATGACATAGGGGAAAACAACGGTAACCCTCATTAAAAAAATATAAAAATTGTTGAGTACAGATATGGAATGGTGACACTCATATGTACTGACTGCGGAAAAAGCTGAAGTTAAAAACAATAACGTACCTCATATAACATTACCTACGTGTCTACCTGTGAGAGGACGCCGAGGAAGAAATTCAATTATATAATTACATATACTACCATTACTCTCCGAGTGCAGCTCCATTGTGATATCTCCAATTCCACCTTTCTCATTTCCGGGGTCAATTGCAGAAGTGTTGCTTTGCGCGAAGGTTCGTTATCCGTTTTCTATATGGCCAACTATTCGTGGTTAAATGCAACGTTTAAAGCTACGTCCTAACGTCCGCCGGTGAGACATTTAAGCTTCAGGAACTTTCTGGTGATATTCAAAGATACTGGACTGCATTTAAATAGGTTACATAGTCTAAATTGGCATACTAAAGGCATGGTGTTGAAATAAATTAAAGTTTGCCTGAAACTAGTTTACTCTCACAGCAGCACGGAATTAGGCATAGTGATCTCTAGGGTATAATGACCACGGATACCCCCTGAAATAAACACTGGCATCTTAGATCAAAAAGTGCCACTGTTTTCGAGCGACAGTATTTGTAAGTTAACCACTTTTGATAGATCCCAATCGTTATACAGACCTGAATAATATAGAAGGATTGAATTGGGTTTTACAAAATAGGGGACTATTTTGTTCTAGGACGAATCTTTTCTAGCATCTTTTGAGATACATATAAAAAAATAATTAAAAAAGGATTTTTTTAAAAATATGCTTTATTAAGATGCACTAAAAAGTAAAAAATAATAAATTGAATTGCTCTTATGAATCTGAAAATAAAAGCGTGGGTTATCTTAGATATTATGATTTTATGATAAGGTAAGCAAGATCACTCACGCTTTTCTCTTCCGATTCATAAGATTAATTCAATTTATTATTATTTTTTAATTTTTAGTGCGTCTTAATAAAGCGTATTGTTTAAAAATGCTTTTTTAATTAATTTTGTTCTGTATAATAGATGAATATTAAACTCCCTGCGCGATAGGCAACCCAAACTTCAGACAATAGATGCGGTGTTGCGTGCGTTTCAGGATAATTTCCAATTATTTTATTTAATTATTAATTACAGTTAACTGGATTATTCTGTCGTATATCTAATGATTGAATATTGTATTGTCATCGGAAGCAAGCAAGTTTACAGAAATTTCAAAGAAATCGGATGATGGGAAGTGAGTTAAAACTCAATTACAAGATTTGTACCAGAGATGATTACAGAGCAAGTCAATATAAAGCGTATAATAAAAATCATGTTTAACTAACCACTTGCTGTTCACTATAAGTAACAATAGGAACAGTGGATGATTGGGATGATGATGAAGGTACCACCCGGTAACCTACGAATGATCCACCGTAGAAAGTGCGACCATAATAAATTCTCTGAATACATGGCGCCAAAACGAAGCATTTGTGCATTATGTATATATATATATATATATTCTTACCTTTATGTCAGGAATCTCGTGAGGTAGTTTTGTTAGTGTTGTTTTGTTTTATAAATTGCACTTCTGCCTCTTTCGGTGACAAATGTAACACCTTGGAGAACAACATTTTTCTATTAGTACAGAACTTATGCAAAAGTATAAAGAAATTCATAAAATATTTTGCTAGTCTAAGCTGGCACCCACCAGAGGGTTATACCTTCTATTTTGGGTAATAGGAGTGTACAGGTAATAGGAGGACTAAGGGATGCAAAAGTAAATTAATTTAACCTTTGTTCTACTTAAATCTGAAATCATGGTCATTATAAGCTTATGCTTATAATAATCATTTTTGGGATGAGGACTGTGGATGGTGATCTGGAAAATGGGTATAAAGTGCTCAGAACATCACAACACTTGACATATAAAACAGATGATCGACATTCTTCTTGACTAGGGGCTACTCTAATTTTTATTGGTGGACAGGTGAGGCCATGGTTAGCCACTTAGAAGTACTGTGCAGTAGTGTTGGTGAAAGGTCATTGGTGAAATGATTCGGACCAGAGTAGCTGGTTTGAATGATTATTTTGAAAATCTCATTAGCTGTGTATGTGACTTCCCTTAGGATGTTGTCTCTCGACCGAATGGAAATATGTTTTGGAAAACGATGGTAAGGAATGATAGAACTTGTTCGATGGTTATGGGTCCTTGTGCTGATGTAATTTGTTGTTGTTGTATGGTTTGTTCAGGTGGGAGGAAGTGATACGATATATGCAGGTGTATCGGGGCTGAGGATAGGACTGGCTTTGCATTTATAACTGAAGGAAGGATGGTTTTCATTATAGTTGTTGCATACTGGAGGCTGTTGAAGGTAAGGACAAGTTTTCGTTTCATGTTTGCCAGGGTGGGTTCGTTAGGACAGTGTTTGGTATAATGAGAATTGTATGCCTGACGTCATTCACAACATACATATAGTGGTGGCGAAGTTCGTGAGGGTTCGAATATATGGCGCTTTTGTATATGTTGGCTCTCGATTGCAGAAGATTGTTGGTGGTTCGTGAGTACTCTGACCATATAGCTCGGTGTGCCTTGCTCTGTTTTGATGCGTATAATTTTGGCTATAGTATATCCTAACTTCAGTTCGTTTTCAGCCTCTGTATCGCTGACGTCAAGCTCTACCTCTCGGATAAGCACTGTCAGTATCGGAAATCTTCTTGGTGGCAGTGGTTGATGGATTGGTTTGTTGTTGTTCAGTGTAGTTAGTTTAGCATGTGGTCCGAAAATTCCGAAACTGAATTTGTTGCGTATAGTGTTGGCAAGGTAGACATCTGATGATTGTATTATGATTCTTTTTCTGGTAGGAATAAATCTTGAGATGTTATTTCGAGATACATATTTCAGAGGCTGCTGAATGAGGTATTTTGGTGCTTGATATCTGGTGTCCAAAAGGTGTTTGTTGCCGTTGGTGAAGTATTTGAGTATACTTCAAAAGGTGTTGACTGATGTGGTCAGAAAGTGCTATCTCTAACCCATAAAAGTTCGCTCATTTTCAGCCAAGAATGTCATATATTGAATATCAAGCTGAATTTTTCAGGACTTGCTCCCTAACACCTCTCTAATAACATACTAAAAGTTAAAAAAGTTTTAATGGGAAACGTCCGAATTTTGAAATATTGTTGTTTCTTGGATACTATATTTTAATCAGTCGTAAAATACGAACTACTTTACTAAAGCGATCTGTTTCCCGACACACCCTGATTATGCGCTTTATCTGATTAAATGGTTATATCCCAGTTGCGGGAAACATGTTTCGGCAGGAAACGTCTGCCATCTTGAATTATTGTTCCTTTGATCGTATATCTAAATCCACCGTAGAAAATTGAGTATTGTACGTAACGAGGTATTTCTTTTAGCTCATTCTGCTCTAAAATACATGACAAAAGCACTCTTTCATCATTATTATTAGTGTCTTGTCAATAGCGGTGGGTTCTTGTAAATAATTTAACTCTCTCCAGATGCCTCGACCTTATGCTTTCTTCTTGTGTAGGTTTTATATCCCCTAATACTCCAAAATGTTGCATACCAGGTGCGTAAATATGAAACCGGAATTTATGTACAGAAAAGACACAGTGATTGGATGACGATGCTAAGAACTATTTTATTCGAAATATCGACCAGCGCTTGCTATAAATTTCTGCCATCGTTAGGGCAATGTGTGGATGCCAGATCAAAAACAAACTGTGCCTCTTGTGCTGCAAACCAATCATCAAGCTATTTTCGTAAGGTGTGAAGCGGTGGTCAGCAAGTGCGTGTCCCATGGATGCAAATAAGTAAAAATCGGAAGGCGCCAAGTCTCGTGAGAAAGCCGCACGCGGAAGGATTTCCCAGCCAAACGTCACAATTGTTTCCTTGACCGGTTTTGCTGTGTGGAAGGGTGCATTATCGTGAAGGACAATCACTTTATGTTGTCTTTGGTCATATTCTGGTCGTTTTTCACTCAAAGCTTGATGAAAAATCGATCATTTGTTGTCGGTAACGTTGGGTATTAACGGTTTCACCAGGTTTCAGCAGTTCATAATAGATCTCGATTCTCATCCCACCAAACACAAAGCATTGTCTTCCGTCCATAGCGATTTGGTCTTGTAGTCGATGTCGCCGGTTCTCCTGGAGTTACCATTGATTTTTACGCTAAGAATTCTCGAAATAGATCCACTTTTCGTCACCAGTCACAATTCGATGGAGAAATGATTTCCTTTTGTACCTGGCGAGCAGAATTTCGCAAGTGGTTATTCGGTTTTCCTGCTGTCGTTCAGTCAATGCATGTGGAACCCATTTTCTCACCTTCTGAATTTTGTCCATGGCTTTTAAACGTATCGAAACTGCTTCTCGTGTCACATTTAATTGATCCATGAGTTGTTGTTGCGTTTGAGCGTCATCCTCATCCAACAAAGCTTGTTTCGGTGGTCTTCCACGTTCTTCGTTTCTCACGTCAAAATCGCCACTTTTAAATTTTGTAAACCACGCATAGCACTATGAATTACCAAGAGCGTGATCACCGTAAGCTTCGACAAGCATGCGATGCAATTCTGCAGCAGTTTTCTTCAAATGGTAACAAAAAATCAATGCTGTCCGCACATCGTAGTTTGTAGGTACAAATTGCGCTATGTTCAACGCTATTAAACACGACACTATGACATGAAACTTGTTTGGTTGTGAGTTTCAAATCGTTATCAGCAGTCAAAACAAGCCAGTGGCGCCAAGGACGCAGTTTTACGGTAACCACAGTGACAGCTAACGACGTCTAGGCACAAATTCCGGTTTCATATTTACACACCTGGTATACCTATTTCGCCTTCTTTTCTCCTTTCACCATAGCTTAATTGCACCTACCAATATACAATCCTTTCATAGCCAATGTTTTAAACAGTTCCTGTTTTCCTACTTATCAAGGTGAAGACTATTTGACGTTGTCTCATGTCTTTTTACTGATCCTGCTTTAATATAAAGTAGCTTTGATGATATTCATATTAGGATTTGAATGTGATTTGAAAAGAAAAAATAAATTGGAAGGGTTTTGCTTTAAAAATATTACCAGCAGAAAGGGATGTAGATTCAAACCACCAGAAAATTAAATTATTCAAAATTTAAAAAAAAGTAGAATTCAAAAAGATTTGGATATTTAAATATTCATTTCTTTAATATAGAAATTGATTCACTAAAAATCAAGATACTATAAAACCAAGTCAACCCTTTCATCGAACAATCCGCCTGATTACAAGTGACGAAGAACTTGAAAAATACTTAATTTATGAGCCGTCAACGTTTCCCTTCTCTTTATTTGATTATTTTTCACTACGAAAAGATTCAAAATCTTCTTCGATGCCAGAACTGATAACCTTTACCATGGATTGAGAGCTTTCATGTGAATCACAATACATTATTAATAGCGGCTTCCTTCTGCATAGTATTTCCTGTGTGACTTTTTACGAGATTTGCAGGACTAGGTAGACTATATTCTTTAGATATATGGTGGTACCTCAGCTGTAGTTTCTCACACATCCAGCATTTAACTCTGAAAGACGTGAAACATTTTCATCGATCTATAAATTGTCAATTTTTTTACACCTGAATGCTGCTAGTCTTCAGAAACTAGTTGTTCTTGTTGTTGTTCAAAGTGAAAACCTACTTTCTCTCAAAATCTTTGTCTAGGCAACTCAGAACTTTTCAACAGAGTTCATTAAATAACGTGTGACTGTGTATCGTGCTGGTGGTAATGAAGATTCAACAGAAGAAAGATCATACAGAGGACGAACTACTGTCATTGTCGGCCAAGACACAGATCTATCTGTTCGTGCTGTTAATAGGTCTAATAAGTGAAGATAATGATGTGTTCATGTTGATGCGAGTAACTAACACACCTCCCGGGAGACACTTGAGTTCAAAACTCCTCCATGGTCTAAGCTATCGCATTGCTTTCCTCGCAATAAGAGGATGTGATACAACATAAACATCTTAGAAGATGGAGAAAAGAGATATCTTCATAAGTTCAAAGGAAACAGTGTCTCGCAGGAGAAGGCTTAGATTTATTACAGCTCTGAGTCTTGACGTGGAGATATTGCCACTGTAGGAGAAGGAATTTTGTCTGCAATATACCCAGGAAAAACCAAACGATTTGACAACGTTTAAAATGCTGTGGTTTTTCTTCAGTCAGTGCCTAGGGCGTAGATGCAGTAATCAAGAAAAAATCAATGTTGGAAGAGCATGTTGATGATACCAATTCACTCTCATCAGGTGAAGATGAAGAAGAACTGGAGGAGCATACTCGAGAAAGGCAACAAGTACAGTTCTGTCGGATTTTCATGAGGTCAAACTCCACACGCGGCGATCCTTAACAGTTCGCTCAGAGATAAGATAGATGGATGGAAACGTGTTAGTGAGTGTTTTTTTTTTCTTGTACCCGGCAGACAGTCGTCACCAGAGTTAAATGGGGACGTCAATGAGTGGTCAAGCATGTTCAGAAAGGGTTATACGGGCCTGTATACAGTACGAGTTTAAACTGGAAACGAATGCTAATGCAGCAAGAAGAAAATATACCAGGTATTCGGTAGTGATGTGGTAAATGAGTTGGCAACACACCAGTGGTTTGGCATACCAATTCCTCCATGAAGCACCACGTATACCACTACAAAAGCCATTGACAACAATATATTCAAGGCGCTAATGAGATAAATAATGACCAGAATTGTGAAGCATGCATTGAAAGAAGCATTTAACTGCAGTGCGGAAACAACTTGACAACACTTCCATCAGCTTGTGAAATGGTATAAAGTTAAATAATTTATCCCACTTGAGTTGACTGCGGCTGAGAAATCGACATAAGCAAATCTCTGTGTTTCTTTGCTATTTTGTCATCGGAAAAATACGTTTCAAGGCAGAGTGCTGACCTGCGATGAGAAGAAGGTTCTTTATGACACTTAGCGGAGCCATCATCATTGGTTGACACCACATAAACTCTCTCTCAAACAACCAAAGCTACCACTGCGTAAACAGAAGTATATGCTCTACGTTTGTTGGACTGGCCGGTGTCGGTGTTCCGCTGAGTTCTACCACAGTAAGATCCACAGTCTGTCGCCGCGCGGTTGGTATCGCATTTCTCATTGTAGAGTCAAAATACGATATAATTTTATTGGTTGTCTTGTAATAATAATGATGATATTATGACGTTTTTGCACTTTATGTATTTGATGGAAGAATGGGTTGAAAGAATAGTCCAGTTTCTATAACGGATTAAGAAATGCCAATTTAGGAAAGAATAATTCAAGATGGCAGATATTTCCCGCCAAAACATTTTCCTCGCAAGTGGAATATCTTAGTACTTTAACTATCTTATTGGGGAGGTGTTGGAGAGTGAGTACTGAAATATTCAGCTTATCATTGCTTATTGTACTCATTTGGTCAGAGAAAGAGTAATCTCGGGGCGTGTGAAGAGAGTTAATTTTTCATTTAAGGACCCACCGCCTTCAATAAGACACTAATTATCATAATTAATATACAATATGCTCGTGAACGTCAGTATATTTCCGAGCAGAATGACCTAAAACATATCGCTTTACCTATAATAGTTCTTATTTTATGACTGATTAAAAATTAGTTTCAGGAAACAATATTTCAAGATTCATACGTTTCCCACCTAAACTATTTTTTTTTCCCAAATGGGATTTTTTGTAACTATTAATATGTTACTGTAGAAGTATTGGAAAGCAAGTCCTGAAAATTTCAGCTTGTGATTGTTTATTTTACTTATTTGGTCAAAGAAATCGTAAGGTCGAGATGTGTTTAGAGAGTTAATTTTTCATTTAACGACCTCCCACTTTTTACAAAATATTAATTAATATGGTTATATCATATGCCCGAAAAAGGCCACCTATTTTCGAACAGAATGAGGAAGATTGGGTGAGAGTTTCAGGAGTTGAAGCAAATATAGGCTAGTCTGTTTGAAATGAAGTTAAATATAAAGCGGATATACGTAATTGGGAGAGAAACCAACAAAATTTGTGGATTAGAACTCGGTGCCATACTCAGTGGAAAGCTTTTTCTAAATCAAAGAGGACTAAGCACGAAGGAGCGTCTTCATCACAAATGACGTCATACCTCTATATCGGCTTAGCAAATCACAATCCAAGTAATACTCAATACATTAATTTGAACAGTATTCAGGATTGAGGGGTTGCCGTAGAGGAAGGTTTCGCAATGTAGAAATTTCATTGTCAAGGAATAAATATGGTTTAATAAGTCAAGCATAGAAATTCCCTTTAAGATTCATTCATCAATCATAAATATTGCCCAAATGGATGTATTGAATACTACTCCGATTGAGATTTACTAATCCTATACTGCTTACGTCATTATTTATCGAGATATGACGTCGTTTCTGATGATATCATCGTCACTTTGAACGGCTGTAGCTCCGAAAACTTTCGTCTAACGTTTTTCTTATTTTAATGCAAATACTTACCTCCCGAAATTTTTCCTGTAATTTCATAGACAACCTTCTTACTATTGGTAACCTTTAAATTCATTGTAAAGCGCACTATTACATAGAGAGGTGTCTTCACCATGAAGTAACTTGGATTATGAGCTTCATAGATACCATTGTTACCGTCAGTGGACCTGCGGGGTCACTTTTGATTTTTTCGAGATTGATAAAAACAAATTCTATATGATGTTAGTGGACTTTTAAGATCCTTGCAGAGTGTATCTTTGTGCCGTTAGAGGGAAATAATACACCCAATGATCCTTCAGAAAAGCATTATATATAATATAACGGTTGCTTACCGTAAAAGAAATATATTTTATACCCTAAGGTATATTACCCTTACAATAACGACGAGTACACCCCTTTTTCTAAACAAGGAATACAGCGTTAAGGTAACGGTGACATTTCTCACGTCCATATTTTCAGGAATTTCGCCATAAAATAAACGTTCTTCTATTATTTAGGGTAGTTTAGAAACGGTATTATAGTTGGAAAGTACCCTGCTTTCAAATTATCCGTTTGTGTTTACATTTCCTTTTTATCAGATGTTTTTGTTCGTTCAGAAGCCGAGATGTACAGCATCAAAAACTAGTCACAATTATTATTATTATTATTATTATTATTATTATTTTGTGAATTTAAATTTCATTTAAAACCTTCAGACAAATTTTGGCTTCGGTCCCTTGACCCTTTTGATCATACAGAAAAATACACGTCTATAGGATCTCATCTCGATGCAGATGATCTGAGCCTCACAACCAAGCGCTTCTAAACCTGCAACAATCTTCTTCTAGGGCCTCAAGTTGGTCTTCACATTACTCATTACCGAGCTGCCGTAGCTCAGTGCCAGAGCGTTGGCGTAGCATTATGAAGGTCGTGGGTTCGATCAGGTGCCGACCATACTGATTGAGGTTTTTCCAGTTTTTGTCCTGTCACATCAGGCAAATGCTGAGATGGGACTTTCAACTTCGGCCCTAGCCGACACCTTCCACCTCCTATCCCTTCTCTTATCCTGGCCTGATCTTTAGATATCTAAAAGCCATGCATAAAATTCAATTGACATTATTCACAGTATTGGTATTCTCTGTCATGATCTGTCTGTCACCTTCTTCAGTGATCCCTTCAGGATTTTCAGTTTGGGGTGGTGGTGTAAAGTCAGAATTAGAAGAGTGTAAATGGAGTTATGCACCGGTGTCTATCGATTCTTGATCGTAATATTTTAAAGTTGGGGGTGCTCTCAAATATTTGGGGGTGACACACCCCAAAGCAGGGGTCTTTCTTGTTAGGGACCATCAGAAGCTTTTTAGACACAGTAGACATAAGAGAAGTTAGTCTGTAAGTTTGGTGTCCGCACTTTATGGTGATTGGTTTCCCATTACAGAAAAAGATCTTTTTACTACGTTCGTTAATCTAAGTTTCTTAGACCTGATATGAAAATTTGATTGTTTACATAAACAACATACAGCCTCATATTTCTAGTACTATGGTTGTAGAAAACGGTCGTCTACGCATAGTAATGGACTGCTTCCGTTCAGTAACCTCTTGGGCATGAATTATTGATTTTATACCTTCGGACGTGAACACTTATTTAAAGAAGCTTTAAAATGCTGTAGATAGGTTGCATTAAAATTTGATAATTCTGTTAACAGTGGCCGCCTTGAAGTATGTTAAGGATCTTCTAAATTGAACCCATCATTATTTTGTTATAACCTAAGATTATTACACGTAGGTAGCAGGGATTCCGTCAGGATTTTCAGTTTAGGGGGATGTAAAGTAAAAAAAAAAATGGGAGGGTGTAAATGGAGTATGGTAGGTTTCTATCGATTTTCGATCTTAAAAAAATTGAAGTTTCGAGGCGCTTTCGAGGATTTGAGGGGGTAACACCCCCACAAAGGAGCTCGGGCGGTATCATTGGTGGGTAGAATATTTTGTTGTAGTCTTTCGAACTACGTCAGCTGCCTTTTTTCACTTAAAATTATTCACGAAAGTGTAAGGCTTGACGTTTCACGGATTGCAATCAATTATAGTTATTAGCACCTGCCCTGGCAGTTATTACTGCCTACTGTAGGGAGCTGATATGTTAAATAACATGAATTAAATAAAACATTCGTAAAAGATGAGAGCCAAATAATTAGTACCGTTTATGTGATTACGTCCTCGATATTTCAGACGTCGAATGTGTTGAATAGATCCTCCGCTGTGTATAATAGTGTAGCTCACGAGACGAGACAAGGCTTGGGGCTATCTCTTAAACATATCCCGAATACATTTGCTTGTTGAATGACGTATTTTACATCGGAGAGTTTTCATGTGGCACGGGAAATTTGTCTTTACCTAGAATACATTATCACTAAAACAAAATCAGTGACTTTGTGAATGATTTTACGTTTTAAAAAAAAAAACGATCGCTGCAATTCTATTAATAATCGCGAAGGTTTTGCTCTGTTCCCTTCATAACATTATAAAATAAGTTGGCAATATTGACAACTGCTGTGCTTAGGGTTGGAAACACACACACAGTAATTTTCTATTGAGTCAAATAATGTTCAAGTTTGGTGCTACTACGTCTAATGTAATGGAAGCAATTTCAAAAATTAAATTTTTAAAGAAAATAGGTTTCCAACACTGATAACTGAGTGCTTGAGGGAAGGCCACCCACAGCCATTTTATATTGAATCCAATAATGTTTATGCGAATTTTGATGCTGATAGGTCTAGTGGTGTGGAAACAATTAAAAAAGATTTTAAAAACTTAGGTCGGGAACATTAATCCGGTTAACAGTCAAGATGATTCAGGTGGTTTTGACCTCATCTTGGAGAGACCTTTCGAACGATACCTCAACTTCTTCGTAGTTTTAGCAGTTTTCGAGTTCAAAGTTACGGACGGACAGACGGACTAAGCGGTAATATATTAAGGGACTTGCCGCCAGATACTCCTGTGGAGGGGTTACTCCCAAAAGTCTCAACAACTCCTCCAACGTAAAAAATTTTGCTGTGAAAAATGGATTGAAACCGTTCAAAACTTCATTTATCCCAATTGTGACTCTAAACCACTCCCACAAACTGAAAATCTTGGCGGAAACCCTGGACTTGAAAGTAGTAAAAATATTTTAGACACATTTTTTCATACTAAAATGAACATAGAATAGTTGAGCTTTAAATTCGGGCATCTCTCATATCTTCTTGTGTGTGGGCTGTTGTTGTCTAGGAGAAGATACGTTAGGCTCTCTCACCCTGCCTCGTCAAAATGTCTCGTATTAAATGTACCGGTACACTAATGATGTTCGTAGAAAGTCGGTTCGGAGTTGACAACTTTGTAATGTGTAGCATTGTTCGAGCTACTTTGTGCCTTAAATGATAGAACTTTCGCAGCACTTATTCAATATACTGTTGCTAAAACAAAAATAGGGTTCTTTCAGAGAAACCTCGTAGGGGGTATTTGTAGTCTTTCGGAGTATTTTTGGCTTTTGTCCTTTCCGGGGTATGGTACTACATTTTACATATAATTAAAAATTCTTGAGCACTTTATACTAATACCGCTAGTCCTCTAGTAAAGGAAACAATGTACACAGGCCTAAAATTATAATACCATATACGCGTAATATTCTTCAAACAAAAATTGTAGTAACAAAAAAACAAACAAAAAAAAAAACAATACGACTGGAATTACACCAATTTCGCTCCCATTTCCTGTGAGGTTTAATAGAAAAAATACATCGAATTCGAAGCGAATTCGCCCTTTCTGTACTGAGTGGACTATTATGCTTGCTTTACTTCCCATATAGATAAAGGTGAGGTAAAATCTTTGAGATCGACATAACCGTTTCCACACGGGGAAAACAAGTCTCTACTGATACTAGTGCTGCCATCTATTGACCGCAGCTTCGAACAAAGAAAGCGTGCTGACATCTATTGCTAGAAACTAGTATCACTTGACAATTTTCCAAACGATATTCTGAACATTTTACTCGCTGTAAAAACGGAGTGAATGAAACGATATTGATCGATCATTTCTTGGAAATGTTCTGATAAACATTTATCATCCGACTCGTATTTATAGAAGTACAGGACGGGAAAGAAGGGGGAAAAAATTAGCTCTTCATTGATGCAAATTGCAGTGGTTCTTTTAGGGGAAGGTTCTAAAAAAATGTAGATAATTTTATCATTATTGTTGTTTTATATCCTTTATGACTGATAGCTATGCTCCCAAGTAATTAAATTATTCTATAGGTATCATTCTTAATTGTTATACTTTTGTTTCTTTGCTTCTCTGTTTTTTTTCCTTGTTTGTTATTTCATTACGTTCAAGCAAAGTTCAAATGAGTTTAGTGAAATTCAATACTAAGAGAGAAACAAGTTTCTTTTAACTTGAAAATTCTTTTCCACAAATTTTAAATTGAAAATTAATATTTACTTCGTAATCGAAATGTCCTTATTACAAGATCCGGCGCTAATCTTCTTATTGCAGGGCTATTGGTTCTCTCTTTGGTTTGGTTCACGATTTCTTCCAGAGAAACCTCTGTCATGAGGGTAGTTTTACATTTTCAGGGCGCTGAAGTATGCAGACTAAAGTTATTAGTAATAACCACACCCTAATCGCTTTCAGAAGTGGCTGGATCATTCTTTAAATCTCAGTCTTGCTAAATATGTATCTGCTTAAGTATATTAGTTCCCGGGATGTACGAGGTTTATTTCTATCCGTCTTGCCAACAATCGTGCTTAGATATACACTGTTGTAGTAAAGCCAACAATGATATAACATTGTTTCACTCTTGTATCTCTTCAGCTTAACTGCATAGCTTCTAATAAATAGAATGCTTATTTTCCTTATAGTTCATCTTGTAGTCTGATTTACGATCACAGGGATTCCGCCAGGAATTTCAGTTTGGGGAAGTGGAAAGTTAATATTGGGAGAGTGTAAGTAAAGTTTTGCATGGTTTCTATTTTTTACTGTAAAAAATGAAGTTGGAGGGTGCGCTCGATAATTTTGGGGGTAACACCCTTACAGGGGGGAGGGTCTGGCATTCCAATTGATAGTCAAATATACATACTACACACAAACTCATTTCTATTATAATAAATACGAAATTCATACAAATTAACAATAGAAAATAAAATCTTCAGATCTATATCAGACTTCTACCATTATGGCAAGTACAGTGTAGTGTAATGTATGTTGTCTTACCAAGCAATTTTCTTACCATTTTAAGACATCACCAAAAATTCTCGTTATCAGGAATATGGACGTAGAGGATAACAGAATTTTAGTATGAAGCATATTGTCTTTTAGCAATATCCTCATCATATATTCCGTGGGATAATTGATCACTTATTAACCAATTACCTGGTACAAAAGTCTCCTTAAGTAGGCCTCTCTGGAAACACCTAAAGAAAATACCCAACCTCGATGTTACAAATATAGGGTGTTCATGAAGTTTCAACTCAAAAGAAAACATGTGAATTATTTTAAAAATTAAAATAAGGCTTTTATTTCTGAAATTTCTTCTTTTCGTGAATATCAGAAAATCACAACAAAAATAGACAATCACGTTCCTGGGCAATATTCCTGACCCCAGGAGTAAAATAATTATCAAAGAACAATTCATCCATTAACAAAAACAACCTGTTAATATTTTCACCTTTTCTGAAGAAAGAAGAGTATTTGATTATCCAGACAAAGAAAAATTTAACTATCCAAGACAAGAAATTTTCTATAATCAAATCAGATAAATAACTTAAATACATACCTTGTCATTAGACAAAATTTACAAAACTTCCTTTTCCGTTTTCTTCCATTTAATTCGCAAACTATCATGAACCATTCCAAATAAAATTAGATCACACCAAATTTTATTCGAACTATATTTCCAAGGGATACGACCTCTTATTTAAAAAGGATACTGCATGTTTCGCTAAATATGGTATTTTAGTATTTCCATAAAAAGGACAATCAGTCACAGAAACTTCACTGTTAATTTTCCAGAACAATTTTACTGTAAGGATTTTCCCTCACTATCCTCATTTCACACTTTTCCGTTCGTTCTTGTTAACCAGGAATTACCGTTCCACAAAATCATGAAAATGGATTCGTGTGTGCATACACAAATAAAAACGTTATTCCTATTCACACACAATATCTCCTGATATTAATCAGTTACGAGAAACAATTTCACCACTTTCAGAAATTCAGGGTTTCTTTTCCACTTCGAAACTTCACAATTCCTGTATACTTTAACTTTAGTTGGAAAAACTTAACACACAGTCCTCTCATACCAATATAACTTAACACAGAGTCCTCTCATACCAAGATATTCAACCAAACTGGCACATAAATCCAAGCATGGCTTGTGCCTCCTTTCACCTTCTTGTCTCGATTTCATGCACCAATCACCAGGTTACATTTAAACCAATTAGAACCTTTTAACATTAGATCTTTACGAAAACTCTTCATGGTATCGTAAGTTTTCGAGCTGGATTTATATGAGGAGTCATCCTATCAATGCTTTACATAGGAAGGTGTTTCGCGGTAGCCATTTTTCCTCCCAACAAAATTTGAATCAGAAAAATACACTACAAATATACCGACCCCTCATAATTTCATCAAGAAATTAACAAATCAAGATTTAAGGATTCAAAATCTATCAACATGATAAATCCACAATCAGGACCATCAGAAAATCCAAATAAACAGATAATACAAAAAATCCAAATCAATATCCAGTCATACAACATTTAGAAGGCCTTCTCATTCATTCAAACAATCACATTCAATCACAAATTCAAAACTTACAAATAACAAATCCATGGATTTTACTCTTTTGATTATAGGTTAACCTTTTCTTAAGATCGATCTTAATTATCATTTTGTTGTTCAAAATATTCTTTTAATAAGGAAACATGAGAACTAGATTTCTTTTTACTCTCACAATCTTGTAACACAACTGTATTTGGTGTTAAGAACCTCAAAATTTCTTTGGGCCCCACATATTTTGGTCCCAACGATTTATTAACCTTATCTTTTAAGGATGACTTAATTTGAGATTTGACCAAAACTTTGTCACCTATTTTGAAAGAAACAGGATTTCTCCTTTTTTTCATGATTTGTTCCCTTACTTTCCAAGTTTTTTCCATTTCACTAATTGCATTTTTCCACATTAGTTCATAATCTTTATCAGTAATATCAGTATCAGATATTTCCCACTTAACCATAAGCGGATCAATTGGAGATCTCCCTGTATACAACTCAAAACTTGAATTTTTCAATGATATCTGATTACAGTTATTGATTGAAAACACTATGTCATCCAACCCGTCATACCATTTGTCTTGAGCCTCTCTAAAATAAGATCTAAGACAATTCTTAAGAGTTCCCACAAATTTCTCCGACATATTCGAAGAGGGATAGTATGGCGACGTTCTAATGTGTTTAATACCATTAGAAAATAAAAATTTCCTAAAACTTTTAGATTGAAAATATTGAGCTCTATCACTCACAATACTAAAAACATATCCCCATCTCGAAAACAAATGTTTGAGACATTTTATAATGGTTTTACTGTTAACCACTCTGAGAGGATAAGCATGCAGAAACCTAGAAGCTGCATCTACACAAATGAAAATTTGATTACATCCCCTTGAACGAGTTATAGGACCGATATTATCGATATACAATTTCCCATGAATAGTCTCTTCATATTTGCTGATTAACTGTCCCTGTTTTTTCTTGAAGTTCGGTTTGGATACCTGGCAATCATGACAACTCCTGACATGAGATAAAACTTGATTACGGATACCTTCCCATATGAAATATCGCATAATCTTACTCAGAGTTTTATGGAAACCCACATGGCTTCCAACAATTTGACTACCATGATACCATTGCATAATTACTTCTTTCAAAACATTTGGAACTAAAATTTTAAGAGGATTTCTCTTAGCCTTTGTTTTCCTATACAATATACCATTTTTGATTTTAAATTTCTGATTTTCCATATTCGGTTCAGATACTATGGCTTCATAAATTAATTTAGTATCTTCTTCAGAGCTTTGATATTTCCCTATGTCCTTATACACAATAGGAATATCACTCAAATCAGTAATTTCTATTTTCTTGCAATATAAGTCATAACCTATGGGTTCATCCATTAATTCAAATAGATTTTCATCATTCATCCTACTTATGAAATCTGAAGGAATATTTCTCGAAGTAGGGACATGTTCAATTGAAAACCTAAAATCTAAGATCCTATGTATGATATTAGCATACCTAGACATTTTCTTGGGGTTCCTCAGATTATACATTAAGGCAAGATTATCTGTTCGAATTGTAAACTCATTGAAAAGATACATGGAAAATTTCATAAGTCCATTATACAAAGCTAACAATTCAAGCTCAAAAATTGTTCGATTTTTATCAGCATCTTTAAGAGCTCTACTATAAAAACTTACTGGACGTAAAACACCATTCTCATCTTCCTGTTCTAGACAAGCAGCTAACGATTTTGTTGAGCTATCTGTGCTTAGGTAAAATCTTTTCTTAAAGTTAGGCAATGCAATAATTGCATAATCCACAAAATCTTGTTTAATATTTTTAAAGGCTTCCTTTTGCAAAGGACCCCAGAAAAATTTCACTTTTGGAGATCGAAGTCTCGAAATTGGTTCGATTTTCTCCGCAAAATTTGGAATAGCTCTAGAAAAATATGTTAAAAATCCACATATTTTCAGAACTCCTCTCCTATTCTTTGGGGGTGGTAATTCAGTAATTACTTTTATCCTCTCCTCAGAAATACGCTTCATACCATTACCTACTATGAACCCGAGGAAGGGAATTTTTTTCTTAAAAAGAAAACATTTCCTCAGTGCAATAGTAGCACCATATT
>JAGDQP010006442.1:17067-72317 GCA_022664845.1 Lepisma saccharinum | reverse complement strand
ATAAATGTGTACCATCAAGTGTAGTTTGCGAGAAAATTACGAAATTTGAAAATAAAATCGCCATCCTGAATCCAATAGAGCCTAATAAAATATATGTGCATATCTTAGATATGTATGTTTCTCGGTTATGCTGGATCCAATATTACGAGTCTTTTCAAATTTCAATATTTTATGGTAAACTACACTTGATGACAAACTTTCATGCCAAGTTTCGTTTCTCTGGCTCCAGCGTTTCTTCCTGGGCACAATTCGACATAAATACGTTTGTTGGCCATATTGGATTCAAAATGGCAACTTTTGTTTTCAAATTTCATAATTTTCTCTCAAACCAACTCTTGATGGTACACATTTATCTAGCTCCAGCGGTTCGGCCTGGGTGTTCTACTGTTCTTTGTATATATATATATATATATATATATATATACATATATATGATTTATCCGCCATATTGGATTGAAGATGACGATTTTCCCCGAATTTTGCAAATTTCCCGTAATCTATTCTTGATGATACATCAACATATCAAATTTCGTTTGTCTAGCTTCAGTGGTTCGGACACTGAACACTTGCACTGGATATACTGTTTCCCCGCATTTTTTATTCAAAATGGCGGCATTTTCAAATTTTTATATAAGTAACTTTGTAGGAAATTTACATTGCGAAACCTCTCCTCTCAAATTTTCAATTTAAAAAATGTTCTTTAAAACCTACAGGAATTGAGTTCTGTGCTAAAATCGGCCTTTCACCCGCCATTTTTGAAGATGGCGGCGCGAGCGACTATCTCCCAATCCAAGGTTACAAATTTAGCATTATAGTTAGGGCTCTTAAGTGTATAATTGTGCCAAATTTCAAAACTTCTCAACCGTTTGCACCCAAAAAGTACCTAATGACTGGACTGTATAGGGACGTCATGTAAAATATGGACGAATAGCGGATAATTTTCGGATGTCGGTTAATATCCGGTTAACGATTAATATTCGGATGACGAATAAAATCCGGATGGTTAAATGGATACCGGATAATTTGTCATCTGGTTGTCCGGAAATTTTTGCTATCCCAAGAAGACAGCATAGAGACATACTGCAGGATTTGGCTCGTTTTAGCTCGACTCGACTCGAAACTCGAGTGAATTTCGAGTCGACTTGGACAATGTTTGTCGAGTCGAGTTGAAAGATTTGTCTTTCGAGTAGAGTTGAGTTTAACGAAAACCCGACTCGAACTCGCTCGTGTCCATCCCTACTGCGGATCTCTGAACGAAGAGTTACGAAAAAGGTTAATTAAATGTTTTTTTTTTTAGGAGTATTGTGTTGTATGAAGCGGAAATGTGGATATAGATAAGGATAGAAAAACTAAGCTGGATACAGCAGATGCCAAATAAGGAAGTGATTAACATAATAGGCGAAATACGAACAATACTGGAGACTATCAAAAAGAGAAAAAAAAAAATGATTAGGACATTCGCTGCGCAAAAATTTTATACTGAGAAATGCAATTGTAAACTCTAGTGAACTGTAGTAAAACATTACTTTGGCTTGCCGCATTGAAGAAAAGTACATAAACCCAGTATAGTGGCGGAGGGAAATAAAAAAATAATACTTTACTAGTGTTCGGTGTCTGGATACTAGCACTATAAAAATAACTCTGCCTGATCATGAGATGCCTACCGTACATAAATAAAATAAAAAATAAAAAATAAATAAAAAAATAAAAAAGATAAAATCTTCAAACAACCAACCACCCATCATTCGATATAGACAAAGAAAGATTGCATTAGCAATACACAGTTGTGTCGGTTCAGCGCCATGTTGGGGTCGACATTGGCATTTATAGGAAAAGGTTGGATGCGGACTATTGCATTGGCCACATTTAGGAGGCTTGCATTGGTTTGGACAGGCTTTGGCTTAGTGGTTCTCTGCACAATAACCGCACTGAGGTTGATTGGTGCATTGATTGGTTGAGTGGTCGTTATATTGCTGACAATTCTCGAAAACTTAGTAGTAGCGGTGGCTGTATTTTAAATGGCTTGACTCGGTAACAGCGTCTATAAATAAAAGCTCCTGATTATGGTAATGTGTTTATGGTGATTTGATCCGGTGATAATATTTGTACAATGAAGCTAGGTGTAGCAGTTTGCGTTTCAGTTCTGAGACATTTCGTGATATTGAGTCCTTCTTCACGTAGTTCGTTTGTGCTTCATCGTCGTGGATATCTAGATTGTATCCACGTATCACTACTAATAGTTGAGGCTAACGTAGTGGTGTGGTTGCATTTTAATAGTTTGACAAAGTGGAGGTAGGTGCGCGTTTGAGCCAAAAATCTCAAAACGGAAACTGCTTCTAATTGTGCTTGCCAAGTTACTATGTGTAGATTTTATAATTATGCCGTTTCTTTTAAAACCTTGCTTATCAGTTAGTATACAACTATTACATTATACATCTTCACAGTGTAAATTTTTAAATACATTATGACTGATAATATCTTCCAATACATTCGCGTATAATACAATATGTATTGTATAAATCATTAACAATCACCAGTGATTACAAAATCAGATTCTGTAGTTATCACTATCCCTTCAGAACCATTGACTACAGTAACATGTATTGAGCAATTTTTCGACACATTAACGAAACATTGTTAAACATTACGACACTACATAAAAATAATTAAAATCGTAGAATAATTTTATATAATATAACATGGGTCGAGAACGAATTTTTGTCATCCATAGCTACATTTTTCTCAATTCTCTAGATTCGAACAAACAACATAGTTTCCAAACAAGCAGTGCCCAAATCCGAATCCTTATAGTGACTATACTTATTTCAGTTTATGCGTATTCGCACATAACAACCATGCAGTATTATTCGAACCCCTGTAAATATATTGACAAACTTGTAGGTCATAAAGGAATATTGTTCAATCAGTCATGTATATGATTTTCCCAGCAATGTAAAATTTAGCTATAGTTGTTTAGGAATAACCACTATGCAACAATACCAGCTACAGGCAACTTGGCACAAGGGTATCTTTAGCGTAGCACCATTATGGTAACGATACTTTAAATTTTAACACTTCAATTTAGTAATGCAATAGCTGCATTATTAGGGTTTTATCTGTGCATAGTATAAATGATCAATCTATTTACATAAGGATATTTTCAGACGCAGCTACAGTTAAATTAGTTATGTAATTCTATTTCAGGGAATGGAACTAAAAGGTCAAATGGTATTTTGCTCCGAATCAGACTCCATTCTTTTTGTCGGATCTCCCTTCTTGGATGGTCTTGAAGGTTTGACAAGTCGTGGCCTCTTTATTTCCGACATCCCAATTCACGATGCCACTAGAGATGTTATCCTGGTAGGAGAGCAGGCGAGAGCACAGGTGAGTAAAATATAATTCTTAATACCTATTGAAATATTACAGAACGTTTTAATAGTATCAACTTTGTAATACGAGTATATACCAAATAAATTGAATATTTTTCTATTTTTATTTTTTAATATCAAAACAGTAGTTTTTCTTCATAGGTATTATTCTTATATTCTGCATGTTTATACATTTTTCCATGGAAGTAGTAGTTTCGTAATTCCTCTATCATGGAAAATAGCAGGGTGTGCAACAAACCAGTCGCAAATTAAGCCTTAAAGACGTTTTCATTATTGCAAACCGTTATTCTCCTAACGCCTCCCTAAGTGGTGAAAACAGATGATCTGGGGTATAGTGATGCATGAAGATTCATCAATCATCCCAACTGAAAATGTGATAAATACATAACCAACTTTATAATGATTCAACAGTCTCTCATTTACATTCATAGAGCTGGGACCGCACGCGTGTTGGATGGGACTTGCAAAGGGTCTCCTGAGCCCTTTGTTAAATAAATACAGTATGTTTACTCCGAGTCCTTTGTTAAAATTGCTCGCGAGGCAGAATTAATAAAGCAAACGTACTTTGCTAATTTAAGCATGTCCTATAAATGTCATTGTATTCTACATATAGTTCTCATTATTGTGTACAAGGATGAATTTGAATTTTATATTTGGAATTTATGCATCTAACAGACCACGGAAGGATAGGGGATGGGCAAGGATGCTGGAAGGGTCTAAGTTGAAGGTGACATTTGACTGGTGTGACTGAGGAAAACCTACGTCAGGATGGTCACCTGTTCGGATTGAACCCAGGACCTCCCGAATACTACGATAACACTCCACCACTGAGCTACGGCGGCTCGCTGAGTACAGGTAGGTAGAAAACAAAATGAAATGTCATCCATAGTTTCCGATTTTGATGAAATTTGGTACATTGATTCTTGGAAGAATTCTTAGTATAAATTCCAAGTTACAGGTTTCTAGGCTGTATGTATCTAAAATTGTAGCACCTCAAAGTTAGCATTTTGTTCTTAAATGTTGTAACGGCTGATAGTTTCGAGAGACACATCCATTTACGTTTTATTTTTTAAAGTATTGTCATGTATTTCATGTATTGTGGAAGGAAAGGTTAAGGCGTTTCCTATGTACAGTTCATCAGGGCATTCAAATTTGATAACATAATTGTGGTAGAACCCTAAACACTTTAGTGTTTTTTAAGATAGCTTTAGTATTTCGGAAAAAAAGCAATTCCTAAAATGGTGTTCAGCTTGTAACATAATACAGCAAATATCTCAAAGGAAACACCAGATGCAGATATGGGACTTTCACCATTAGAAAGAGCAGAAAATTTGTTATACTGTAGTATGCTGTAATAAATACAGTGGATTCTCGGTAGGAACTTTATCTGTAGAGCATTTTGTTTTTTCGCTCTTTATATACAATGATTTGGACATCCCAATACACAAGCATGAATATCTCATGAGGAACATTAAATATAGGTATGAGACTAACGTCATTTCAAAGACCAGAACATTTTCTATAGAAGTCGACCGGGTGGCCGAGCGGTCTGTGGCGGTAGGCCATCGGCTCGAAGGTCCCTGGTTTGACTTCCGGCAGGAGCATGGGTGTGGATTTTAACAGCTAAAGGGCGAATCGTGACGGGCCGAAGTCCAAAGTTACTAGACTGGCCCATATAAAAAATAAGGTTTAAGTTTTATAGTTTTATTTTCTATAGAATAGTGTAATAAAAATAGTGGGTTTTTGGTGGGAACTTTAACTGCAATAATTTCCTACAGAATGACGTAATAAAAACAGTCGGATCTCAGTGGAACTCAAACTGCAAACCATTTTGTTTTTGTTTTAGCATTCAGTGATTATAATTAAAGTTTTGCTGTTTGAGCGTTTCTAGATGGTAAACGGTCGATCGGACAAACATGAAACTTTATATGAATATGGAGAAATATTGAATAAACAGTTCCGATTAAAATCATTCAATGTGTGTTTACACTTTGTGGACACTTTATTAAGCACACTTCATTACTATCACAAGCACTTTATTGGCATATCATACATTTTACAAATTATGTATATACTAGTATGTTTGTAGCAACCAAACGTCCTTCAGGCGACAAAATATGCTCAAAGTATGGCCTATCTACCGTATGTACATGAGAGTTTGGAGGAACAGTGGGGATGCGGTGGTTTAGTGGTAAAATGCTACCTGTGATTCGTTGTGTTTGCAATCCTGACTTGTGTCACGTGGACTTTGGGGTGGACAAACTCCGTGTGCGTGAGTTTCATCGGCCCTTTCCTCCCACTTTCGTCATTCGACAAACTCTCCCATCACCATCCATTCGGCCTGATCCGAAGTTGCCTAAAATCTTTAAATAAATTTCAAGTTCAAATTCTAGCGTAGAACATGACAATTCTTCAAGAACAGTAAGGTAAATCATCCGAGATGATATAAAATGTTAGGTTTCAAGTATTGTCTTTGTATGTAATCTCCAGATCGGTAGTCCCTAGTACTTTAACTTTTAACGAGTTAATCGCTTGTAATACTAAATTCGACGAATGCATTTTATCCTGTAATCTCAGTGCATGTATGGTATATTTTAAGATTATACTTTAACGGGAACCTGTATCGGCAAGACCTGAAATAATAGTTTAATTTATTGATATTGGTAGGATTGCCATATCAGCAGTTTGTGTAGTAACTGTAGTCAGTAGCTTCTTTATCAATCAAATACATGCCATATACACAGAGATTGTGGACTTCCGCACTAATATTGTTCAACTTTTCATCTTTCTCTGAGTTTCTATCGTCCTGGATCACTTCCTTTACCTTGTTGGCAACACAAGCAAGTTCGTAATGCCCACGCTTTCTACAGGCTCTACAGATGGCGTTGTAGACTGGTCATTCTCCATACCCGTGTCGAGCCAAACTTTTTGAGTACCGATGATAACTCTTCTTCATATGATATTTACATTAACCTTGTTGCTGTTTTCATTATTTTATATCATTAATAAACCGTGCACTGACTCGTACTTCTGTGTTCGGTCAGTAGGCAGAGACTAGAAATCGTTTTTCCTGCTTGATCTACAGGTTATGCTTGATTGGATAGCTTGGTGTAACGTTAATGATGATTCTGATAGAAGTCGTTTTTGAATGGCTTCGTTGTACACTCCTAAGACTAACCGGTCCCGCATAATTTCCTCCAGCAGGGTCAAGAATAGACACAAAACTACGTGTTTCTTAAACTCATTGACGAATTTTGATAATAGACTTATAATCTTTTGATGAAGACAATGGAATTTGTTGTACTATAGAAAAGTGAACGCACATTGAATTTATTAACCCTGTTTCAAGTCAAAAGTTGGATTTAGTCTTGCTTGACAATAAATGACTGTATTCCGAAACTTGGTTTCTAGATAAATCTTGATACGAATTTTCAATGGACCGAATCTAATGATATTATTGTGCACTTACATTGAATTCAATTTTATAATTTTGAGTTGGTGCAATGTTCAGAAAATATAGTGTGTTAGTGCGTTGTAATGTGCAAAACTCGAAATCACCAATTCTATACGAAAACTGAGAATTTTACGTTAAGTATGTGCAAATAGCAAACTTGCCGATCAACATTCTCGATTGTAGGATACAATTTAATTGATTTAAGATATTTCGATCTTTTGATAGAAACCATGTATCAAATCGGAAATAAATGGTTTCCTTGTTGAACTCAATCTAATCTGCAGTATTTGGCTTTTCTTTAGTAAGCAATATAATGCAATTTTAGATATAACCGATGCTATTAGTTTGTGATTTATATTAACTTACAGAGCTCACTCAATACTTAAACCAACCAAATATCATTTCTGTTGATATCATTATATTAATCCAATAGAAATCATATACAACATCATACTTTCTCATTTATAATATTTTGGCAAACGAGATGGTTGCAAGTTCGTCATTTCATGTACAGATTTGTATGGAACGTTCGAAAAACAAAAAATCTTTTTCTCAGTAAGTTCAGTTGCATCTCATTTATGAACTTTCTCAAGGTTGAACTTCAATTTAAAGTGTACATTGTGTACAGCTGGTTCGGTGATTTAAAGAACGTTAAAGTTAATGGAGAGTATGGATTCATAAAATATATATTTTCCTCAGTATGATCCACTCAAATATAAAATCAATGTATATTTAGCCACATTTCGTTTTCGCATAAATGTTTATGATATTGAGGAATCAAAAACCGGTCATATACTTTTATCAACTGTAGATGACGAAACATTTCAGAAAGTAATGACTACAGCGAAACCTAAATATTAAGAAGAATTAGACTTAGAAAAAAATACTCACGTTACTTTTGGACACTCCCACGAGCTTCCGAACGGAGAGATTCCATTTTCATTCTCTCTCTCAGCAGTTAGGTCAACAGCGCGTAGATTACATCCGAATGTTGCGTGCACAGGCTAACAAGGGCCAATATGGATCCTTCTTTAGTGAAGCA
Source organism: Lepisma saccharinum (assembly GCA_022664845.1). Taxonomy (NCBI): domain Eukaryota; kingdom Metazoa; phylum Arthropoda; class Insecta; order Zygentoma; family Lepismatidae; genus Lepisma; species Lepisma saccharinum. Next base: position 64,432 of record JAGDQP010006442.1, on the reverse strand, counting down.
CTGGTAGATCAGTTGATCTTCGGTGTAAACGATACTGGCCTTCGGAAAAGACTTTTAGCATTCCCATTACCCATTACACCAGAGTAATAAGTCAGTAAATGTTTAAAACAGTCGTCACACCTAGACTATCAGGAACAAAATTGTGTGCAGAAAGAATTTGATTCACTTATGCAAATTTTGCTTACGTGCGCACCCTAGAAATAGGTGTCCGGCTTACAGACATAAGTGCGGCGAGTGTAGCCAAATTGGACATTTTCAGATTTTCTGCCCTGAAAAGACGCGTAATAAATATGAGCTTTCCCAAAGAAGATCTCTAACACAAACGCAAGAGAGAGAGAGAAAGAAAAAGAGAAAGTAATTTACCTGGGTGTGTCTATACCGACTGGCTCCGATTAGCACAATCCTCAAATTGATGGAAGGGGGAATGTTCGTGTTCTTTAACAAAAAACTATAACACCCAGTCATTTTAGATGTTATATATAAAAATATATATCCTATTAAGTGAAAGATTCTTCAGTAAAATAAAGTTGTAGAGAATTGCATACAGTAGAACTTGGTTATAACGACATCCAAAAGACTTGAAAACAATTGTCGTTATACCGAGGTGTACGCAGTTATGAGAAATATGTTAATACCACAGAATACCTGACGCTATAGGCAAGGTATCCTTATAATCGATGTCGCTTTAACTGAGGTACACTGTATTGAAGATCGAATTGTACAAAATTATTTAACTATTAAAGATAGAAGAAGTTAACACAGTAGAACAGTTAAACAATAGAGAACGTTATATTTTTATTTACTTTTGATTAAATATGTATCATTAGTATTGTCCCAAATAGCACAAAATAACCCAGGAACATCGGATTTAGATCTACAATATGCGTACAATGTCTCAAAATATTTGGGATCAAATAAGGATATTCCTAAAATATGTTCGTTTTAGAATATGGAAATGATATTGTGGGTTGAAGTTTCAGAAATATTCTGAGAATATCTCCAAAGAACAATTCTAGCGTGCGCGGGAAAAATAGAATAAGTCAGAAAACACATTTTTGCAGGAGACGAGTTTCTTCTTCCTTACCAGGCATAATATATCATTATGATAAAATTACAAAGAAGCGATTATTCAACTCACGTTTAGAATTGACTTATACTAAGTTAACCGAAGGTGTAACATCACCTTCACATCTCAAATTTTAACTTATCTCATTTAGGCTAATTTCTGACCTAAACAGTTTTTCTCGCGCGCTCTAGAAGTGTTCTCGACATATTCGTAGAATAGACTTGCAATACCCCCAGGGATATCCTTAGGATATACGCTAATTTCGGACATTCAGATATTCTACTCATATACCACGAATACCGTAGAATATCCTTGGGATATTCGTAGTATATTCCTAGAATAACTGAACATGCTAATATTTTCCATGACTTACAATAATTCTTTTAAACAATTTATGCAATCTCTTAACATATTAGATATTCGTATTGTACAGAATTAGCAGAACAAATGAATGAACTACTAAATGAATGTTATAATCAATGCAGTGTTTTCCCTAGTCATACCAGTACAAGGTGAATGCATAATAACTATGGCCTGGCCAACTACCTTCCACCATCCTTTCCCTCACCCTGTCCCGGTCTAGGCGTGAGATTCCTAAAGGGCACAAATAAAGTTAAATTAAAGTAAAAAACACAATGATTTCCTTGAATAAGAATAAATGCGTGAACTGATGAAGGACTTTGGTAGATGAATCACTGTGAGAACTCGACCATATAACTTACAGTTTCTAAACGAATGAATGAATGAAGAAGAACTGAAGGAATGAAGACACATGCACTTACTGAGTACATAATTGTTAGGATATATAAATGAAACATATGCATCATTTATTACCAAATATTTTTATAGTGCATTATCTTGATTTGGCCCAAACCCGTCTAAGGATCAGTAGAAGTAAATAAATAAGTCGTTTAAAACGTAACATTTCTTCATAATATTCATCACAAATATGTCTCTCTGTAGAAGCATTTATTTTGTAATATCAAGTACTACAATACAGCACATAGTGAATATTTGTGAATATTCGGCTCTCTTTTCTGAAATTAAAATTTCAAGTTTAATAAATAGTAAATAACTTTTAGTTAATCAAAATTTTATTTTGGTATTTTCTTTCTGTAATTTAATTGTTTTTACTTTAATTTTTTATTATTTACGAACGATTCCTTTCTTAAAAATTTCAAAACAAAGTTATTTTTGTAAAAAGAAAATCATTAACTATAATAAATAGTAAATAAATTTTACTTAATCAAATTTTTATTTCGTTTATTTCCTTTCTGTGTCTTATTTGTTTTCGCTTAAAAAGTTTTATTTCATGGCTTAAAGAAAAAGTTTTACTTTTGTGAATCTAATTTTATTGTACTTAACTCATTGATTATACGTAAACAAAAACTAATATAACTTATTTTCTTTTCATCAATGAATTTTTAGCAAAGTTATTTGTTTTGTACTTAAAGTTTATGAACGTAATTTTATTTTTGAAGACGTTTTTATCTAAGTAAATAATTAGGAAATATATTTGGGAAAGAGTTTACTGAAACTACAGTTTAATACAAGGTATAATGAATTTTACAAAATAATATTTTAGTTTAACAAAGAAATAATGTTTATGAAGGTAATTTAATTTGAATTTCTTATATAAGTTAATAACTAGAAAATATTTTATTTAAATAGAATTTTCATAAAAGTATAATATATTTTACACAATAATAATTTAGTTAATCAAAAAGTTGTTTTAAATTATTTTTACTTCAAGGAAATTATTTACTTCAACAAAAAAAAGTTGTTTCAATTCATTTTTACTTCTATAAATTATTTTTTACTTCAACAAAAGTATTTTTACTTAAAGTTTTCCTTTAAGAATAGGAATATTCCAACTTCACAATTTTTAAAATTAAAGTATCATTCAAATTTTCCTGAAAAGAAAACTAATTCACATATTTTATTTCTAAATATTTTTCTTAAAGTGTTTTCATTTCTGGGTAAATAAAAATCATGTTCTACATAATCTTTAAAAATGTATTTCATAGTCATACAAGTAGAAATACAATAGTGTATGTATAATAATAAAATTACAATTTTATTTTAAAAAATCTTCCATAACTTTTCAACTCTAAATTTAACCAGTATTGAAGTTGCACACAGTTTCTTACAACGCGACCGTTCACTTGCTTAGGTATATGGTAAGTACAACACTTCACATTGACATTAAAATTTAATGAAGAAAGCGAAGTACAACCTTCATCATTTGCATCCTTTACATTCTTTAGTAGAAACAATTTTTGAATCCATTGCAGTTTTTCAGTGCCTTTACAAAAGAATACTGCATCAACTTCGTAGAGTCGGGCAATTAATCTTCGAATATGAGTTATAGTATAACCAATAAAAGTATCCCATGATAATCCGTGAAAAGTTTCAGTTAACCATTCACACTGTTTCTGATAGCCTATTGCTAATTCTACCATTTCACATATATGTTTTACAATACAATGAAACATTAAGGTAGCTTCAGTTGATATAATACAAAACTCACGTGCAATTAATTCAAGGGATGACATTTTAAAACCCTGCATATCAATAATATATTCTCTTGAATAAAGTAAAAATCTTACTGGAGAAAATTGCTGTTCAATAATAGTTTGAGTTAGTTGTGCAATAAATTCTGTACCTTGAAACGAATTCTAGATTTCACAAAAACGTATTCACTGAAATAGTTAAATGTCCTTGTTTCTTCTAAATGTCATAATAATCAGTTAATTATTTCATTATCATTTACATGATTTATTAAATGTTTTGATATAACAGATCCAGTATTCCACTGGTATATACACTGGTGAGTAATGTATAATGTTCATCCACTACATGGAATGGGATTTTGTTGCAAATAAGTTTTTACTGTTTCTAATATGCATGAGTCTAAAATAAACAAAGCACTGGAAAACAATACGCTCCATCATTTTCACCCTAGCTTTTAAATAACAAAGTCAGTGTTTTCAGTACCATATAAAATATGTTTTGAAATTAGTTTATCTCTCACCTCTTCCAGTTTACGTTCAAGTAAGTTTCGTAATCAATTCAAAACTCAGAATTCTAAATTCACCAGTATTTTTATGTTTTTCTAAATAAGCATTATATATCTGCATAAAGTTAGTAGATTTAAGCATTGCGTTCCAACTACGATCATTTAAAAATTCACTATTTTCAACTTCATTCATGTCCCAACTGAGACAAGCATGCGTTATTTGGTTAGGAATATTGTACAGACAGACTGCACAGATTAAAGGCGTAATAAGGCAACCAAAATTGTCTATGGCTTCGCAAATGTAAAGTTCTTCAATAACACGAACACCGCACGAATAACACGACGGAATATTAGGTTTTCCATCACTTTTAGAAGAAACAGTTTAAACAGCATAAGGGTTTAATTGTCCGGAATTTTTCAAAGTTAGTGAAAATTTATTCTGGAAATCACCATCAGAGAAAACAAAGTTTGATTAACTAAAATTTTCTCCACTATGCAACCCACCTTCAATGTTTTATTCAGTCTGAGAATCACTGTTCACTGTCACTGAAGATTCAATAGGACAATCAAAACTAGTCACTAACGAAGGACTAGGAGACCTATTTTCAATGTGTGCCAAAGCTAAGGCTGCACGTTCTGCTTTATGCACCGCACAAACACAACTGTCTGATGGGCAACTGTCATCACACCATAATAAGCTTTTCGAAGACATGATACATAGAGACTGGTTTACCTACTACAGTTACAAGTATATTACTGCAGCTGCTGGTGGGAACCAATGCTATTTTTACTTTTCATTGTCCAATGAAGATGCACATTCACTTTTAGGTGGGGGAAATGTATCAGTCACATCATGAACTTCACTTTTAAATTTCGGTAATAACAACACAGCGCGTCTTTTAACGCACCATATTAAACTTTTGGTAACTCATCTTCAACTGGCACTAAAATTAATATACAACTTTCCCATGCGGCTGCAGGTGGCCAAATAAAATCTTTATAGTTACGTGCACCAAATCTGTCCTTTATGATTAGTTTCTCGCGTAATTTCACTATTTTGTCAATAAAAAACGATCTCCATAATTAAAATTTCCTTTTAAATCATTAGATCCAGGATGAATATTTACATAACAATTAAGTATATCATCTACATTCTTTGGATTTACTAACACTCGATAAATACTATCATTCAAAAATTGAAGACGGTTCTCTTCAGTTAGCGGTGTTCCACGAATTAGTATCCCATACACACAAGTTTACTTTTCTCCTTGTTCCAAAATACACATGCAGAACAAATCAGAATGTCTTTAGTGTTCCAATTACGAATGTATTTCAGTATACAAGGTTGATGAACCCATTTTCATCGACATCCACAGGAAGGCCAAGAACATAGTAAGTTAACAATGGTATTTTCACTGCCGTTCTGTGCCATGGTTAGAGCAAGATGAAAGGTTTAATTTTAAGTACGTCATTGATCACCTGTTTCCTCCTCCGAGCATCGGGGGTGATGCGAAACAATATTTTTTACTTTGTTTCGCGCTGAGCCTTTGATAAAGTAACAAAATAAACGAACACCTGCAGAGTTGAATTTTTAAAAAGCCGGAGCATGTTTTATGATGTTCCCCGAACACCTAGGGTGCAAAACAACAAAAATGATTCGAATATGAAAGGATGGAAAAAAAGATACTATAGTAAAATATCAATCATGGTATATTCAAAACTTTAACTTGAATGTTAAGTTTTGTGCACAATTATAAAAACATTTAATTACTTATATATTTCTTGTAAACAGTTTTATAAGTTCAGTTATTCAAAGTTCTTAAAAGTAAAGCCAAATTTTAATTCATCAGTTCTGAGTAAAAGTAAATTGCGAGAAAATTCTTTAAAAAATTCAACATTATCAAAATGCAGATAAAATCAAAGATAAAATTTATAAATATGAAAAGAATTACAATATTCGTTATCAGTCCACATATGTCTCCCCTCACTATCTGGTTCTGCATTGGCGTCTTTCTCAATTAAGTTTGTCTTTACTTCATCTACCCTGAGTAAAATTAAATTGCGAAGAAAATATTCAAAAAATTCAACACTATTAAAATGTACATGTTTCGTAAGATAGACATGATAAATATGAAAATAATTCGCAACAACCATTATCAGTACGTCTCCTCAAAGATCTTTGTTGATCCATAGATCGTGTAACACAACGATGTCTCTGGCGATTGCGTACATTATAAAAACATTCAGCACATAATAAGGGACAATTGTTTGTATTCTCCAATTTCCGGAAACTTCTAAAATACACTGATAATCAATCGTGTAATTCACACATCTTCATTAATTTTGAATTTCACTAGAACACATGGTGGTAAATGACACTTCACTGTTCTGCAGAGCACTATCAGCAGTAGAAGCATAATAATCCTTCATCACTATGTGAATTAAATTCTACCTCCAAGCTTGAGTTAGATGCACTGCGGTAAATTCCATGAGATAAAACCTTCATATCCGTCACTGAACCATCGCCTTCATCCGAACTTCGATCTTCGTAAAAATGCATTATAGTTTTACTAGTGTCTAATATCGTTGTTACAGCACAACTGTGAACCAAAATTTAAGAAGTTAATTAAGTTTACAAATGATGATCTACTTTATAAGTAACAAGATTCAACTGGTTATCTAAATACCTGCTATCATCAAAGAATGCCTAGAAACAAACATAGCAATACAACAAATAAAAATAAAGGAACATCTGGTTTTAAAGAACACATGTACAAAAATAATTTCATTAAAAGTCATTGTGTAAAATATTTTGTCCATACACTATTCATAAGCACCAAACAATATATTTTATCTTTCTTCGCGTCGACTCTTTGTTAAAGTAACAAACGTGTCATTCAACTGGCGCCAATGTCAATCAAGAGGCAGACATAAAGAGAATTCTTGTAAACATCTGCTTTTAAAGAGCACCTGCAGAATCAAATTTCCAGAAAAGCCGGGCATGTTCTAGCACGCCTCGTCAGCATTAAAGGTGCAAAACAACAAAAACACCACGTTGACCCATTTCAAAGACCAACTCTGCGCATGCGCAAATCGTAACTACCAAAACATCGAAAGGTTTAAGAAGACAAAATTCGTTTTTTTAGTGGTCTTCCTCGATAAAGGCAACGGAAAATCTGTGTGCACGATGACGGGCAATGTATAACCATTCTCCGTCAAAATGGAATATTGATTCCCACCGAAAAATAAATCAAATTCCTTAATAAAATTGTATAATAAATGTAATCTAGCACGGCGTGTTTTCGCGATCAGCACGGGGTTGTATCATTGTTTTCGGGCTGGCCAACGACGCAGAGCGAGCGAGCGGTAAATGGCGGCGGGTGACCAACAAGACGGTGGGTGATAATTAAGAAACAATAAAAATGATCGATTTATTTAAATCAATAATTAATCAACTCAATAAACAATTTCATTCCAGATCTTTGCTTTCTATAACCTCCTCAGCTCAAAATCAACTCCCCTTACTCCTCTACATTACCTCATACCAACCTCAGCCTGCTACATCCAGTGACTAAGGCTAAAAACTGGTTTCAAATTGTAAGGATGTAATGACCTGCCTATAATTATTAATGTGATAGGACAAGTTTCGGGAAACGCTCGCTAGATGGGTGGACCTTAGTAGCTGTAAAAGCCAAGTGGACAACTTTTTATGTTATTGTTTATTTGCATACATTATTAGAAATGTATTGGCACATAATTATAAAACGTTAACCATTGAGTAAGAATTAAATAGAAGCTATTTTGATTGTTGATTGTTAAGAATACAAAGTATTAAGTACACCAGATGGTTATATGAGCTGGGTACGTAAGTAGTCAATGTAAGGTAATTGATGTAGAAGTAATTGTATTATATTTTAACCCTCTATAAAATTAAGTATTTTGGTTGTGATCTATCGTCGTCTTTCTTATAGTTGGACGTAGTGGAGAGATTGTTCATGTCGCCCAGGCTGTTGTAAAGCACCGCAGCGATTGTGGACATTTCTCTCTTTAAAGAATAATTGTGTGACAACTACTGTGTAGCTTTGGGGCACTCATTAGGTATAGCCTGTATCACGAGAACGAGCCGCGAACCCTGTGCAACCCTAAGAAGAATATAAGTGATGTAAGTAAGTTCCAAAACGTATGCGACGATACAGCTGCAACATTCCATGAACAATTGCTGTTGCGATGAAAAGTAACGTTAAAGACGTACTTAGGAAGACGTGCCAGAGGAACCTCTTACAAGGATGTTACATGTCTCAAGAGATTGCACGTGGAACAACGCTATTTTGTATTATTCTCGCCAAAAATAAGTATCCACCTAGATTTCACGCTGAAACGTATGCATCCCAAATGCAATCAAAGATTAACGGGTTTCATCAAAATATAGGCATTGTGTGCATTTGTGAGAAATTTAAAAAGAAGGGGGTGTAAAAAGCACAATTCCATCTTTATATATATAAAATGAAAGTTACTGTGTGTGCGTGAGCATCATGCCACAAAGGCTTGACCGATTTGAATTATTTTTCGCACATGATCAGATATTGGACCCATGTCGAAAGTTATCATATCAGTCGCCATCTTGGATTCAAAGTAGCAAAAAAAAAACGTTCTCCACATCGTTCGAATTAGAGATATGAAATTTGACATAAATGTGTATTGTCAAGGGTAGTTTAAGAAAATATTACAACGTTTTGAAATAGTCGCAATATTGGTTTCAAAATGGCCGCGCCCGAAAACAATTTCCACACCGTTTGAGCTAGACGAATGAAGTTTGGTATGAAGGTGTACCGTCATGAGTAGGTCACGATAGTGTAAGAAAACATTAAGAAAGTTACCATCTTAATCCAAAATGGCTGGCCAGAAACGCATTATCCAAACCACTGAAACTAGAAAAACGAAATTTGGTATGAAGATGTATCATCACAAGTAGGCAATGAGGCAAAAACTTCCCTATGCGGATTCAGCCCCAAGGGGGTATGGGGGCAGATCTGCACAATTAGGGTGCAGCCTCCCGGAGTCTGGTTGCAATAAAGGGAGTGCAGCCATCAAAACTTGCATTATGGGCGTACTCCGCCATGGCGAAGGGAGATTTGGTTACAGTCCCTATGGCTGTTCCCAATATATTTTATTCACCCTGTACCAACAGGTGGGCAGATCAGTTAGTGCCTCATAATAGTAAAAAATTGTGCTGGTAGTTTTACATTCCATCACGGACGCTGGCTTGCAGTAAAATTTTGGAGTGGGAATGATTTATAAGCTTGAAGCACTTTTTTAGATATGTTGATAGCGTTTCTAAGGCACACATCCCGCTCAGTCTGTCTGTCCATCTATACGTGTAGAAAAAATGAATCGCAGAAACCACAAGCCGCAGGGAGGTGTCGTTAGAAAGATTTATGCTATTCTAGCTGAGAGCTGCATAAGCTGCTTTGATTTGTGTAGCGGTTCAATGTTGCTGACCCATTATTTTAAATTCATTTTTACAAATGCCTTCCATTACGTTAGACCTATTTTAATTTTTCAAACTGATTCCATTACTTAGACGTAGAAGCATAAATATTATTAGACACAATAGAAAAATACTGTGTCTGTTCCCAAACCCAACTACCCTGGTTGCCAAATTGTTTTAAATTTGACTTTTTAAATAGGTTCTGTACAGTTTTATGTGTCCGCATCAAATTCAGTATAAACAATATTCGACACAATAGAAAACAACCCTTCATGTCATCGTTCGCAAGTACTCCAGTTTTCAGTGTCACCAACGTACTTCAATTTTTCAGAATACAATTTTTCAATACAATTTCAAACACAAAATTTTATTTTCCTTCATATCGTTAGATGTTTCCGCACCGAACCTGGAATTAACATTATTTATTTATTTATTTACGTCTTGTTTTACATGGCGAAGTTAAGGCCCTTACGGCCTTTTCTACCACTGAACCATGAATACAAAGAGAGTAATTAACAGTTTCGGTAAACACTACTATAAGATGGAAGAGATTTATAATACAACGAAATCCATAAATGTAAACAAAATAAAGCAAAAACTAAAAGAGAGGAAACAAAACAAAAACTTATCTACACTACAGATTTTAGATAATCTAAAGTTCACTAACCACATACACACACACACACATACACGAAAAATATAGGTATAAATGCAATGCCATGAGCACCATGAGAATTTATATAAACTAACATTATCGACTTACAATTAAATTTACATTGACTGCTAAAGGTATACTAGTATTTATTTGATATAAATTGACGATTTGAGAGAGTACTATTCAAACATATCTTAGTTGTGTTGCTCTAAGAGGTAGATGTAAAGCATAGATTTAAAACTTGTTAATGAAGTTGAGTCTCTGATGGAAATTGGCAGTCCGTTCCACTTACGGGATACAGAAACTGTATAGGACTTCGAATAAAAGGATGAGTTATGGTGAGGAATAGAAAGTAATAGGTTTGCGCGAGACCTAGTGTCACGGTTGTGATGATCGCTTAGGAACTTAAAACGTTGCAAAAGATAGGAAGGTTGCCGATCACGTAGAATTTTAAATAGATGCACTAAAGAATGCCACTCCAGTCGTTGTGAGACTTTTAACCATTGCAGCCTATTGAAATAAGATGTTAGATGATCATAATGTTTAAGATTAAATATAAAACGCACTGAAGCATTTTGAATGCGCTGTAGCCGGTACGTGTGTACATCATCCAGGTTGGCAAGCACTACGTTGCAATAATCCACATGAGGCATTACTAAGGCCTGAACAAGCATTTTCTTAAGGGAGATGGGAAGAAAATTTTTAAGTCTGCTCAAAGAATGTAAAGTTGCAAAGGCCTTTTTAGAGACAGTACTAACGTATTCCGTCCAAGTTAGATGTTCATTACAAATAAGACCTAAATTTTTTACGGTGTTCGAGGAAGGAATTATCATTCCATCTAGAAAGACGTTGGGAGAGGAAGAAGAGTTAAGAGATGAAAGAATTGCTTTAGAAGCTATACGTAGACATTGAGATTTAGATGGATTCAATTTCAGACCGTTATCATTTGATCACTGAACAATTCTTCTTAAGTCCTCATTCAATTTATCAATATATGTGGGTAGCTCACTTGGAGAACAAGTTATATATACTTGAAAGTCGTCGGCATAAAGATGGTATTTACAATGCTGTAATACAGATGGCAAATCATTGATGTACAAGCAGAAGAGAAGAGGACCGAGTACACTACCTTGAGGTACTCCATGATGAAGAGTTCTCAAAGAAGAGTCAATACCAGAAACAGATACATACTGCGAGCGGCCAGTTAAATAACTTTGAATCCAATTTACAGAAGAGTCTGAAAAGTTGTAAAACGTCGATAATTTGCGTATCAGAATGTTGTGATTTATAGATTGAAAAGCTTTACTGAAATCAAGAAGTGTAAGAATTGTTATGTTTCTATTGTCAAGAGCATAACGAATGTCATCTGTGATATGAGCTAAAGCAGTGGCGGTACTACGACCTTTCTGGAAACCTGATTGAAAGGGGTCAAGAAGACTGTGTGTTTGTAAGTAAGAACGAATTTGATCACTTACGACATTTTCTAGGGCTTTGGAAAGAGACGGTAAAATGCTAATAGGTCGGAGGTCGTCGGCACTGGTGATAACTTTTGTCTTAGGGAGGGGAAGAACTCTTGCAATTTTCCATAAGGTAGGAAACGTGCTGGTGGTAATCGACAGGTTAAATAAGTTGGTAATGGGAACAAGTACAAATGGCAATATTTTTTTAATTAATTCTAGAGAGATTTCATCTGCCCCTGTCGCTTTGGATTTTATTCTGTTGATTGCTTTTTCAACTGTCTGCGGACTCACGCATATCATAGAGAAAGAAGTGTGGTTTTGGGGGCACATTAATTTTTTGTTAGGCAGCCAGTTACTCTGCGTGATTTGTGGATATGTATCACAAAAACGCTCATTTAGTGAGTCAGGTGCAATGTGCATAACTGTATCGTCTACAGAATGTTTTTTACCTCTGATACCTAAAACTTTTTCGAAGCAATAGAAAAATACTGTGGATATTCCAGTCCATACGTACCCCAATTATGAGTGTTGCTAACCTATTTAATACAAATATTTTTTTGGTAATTATATTTATTGAAAATATACAACGATTATATAATTAGAAATAGAATGCAAGATGGGTCCCATCGAGCCTAGACACGCATGAAGGAACAAAACGGTTCAAAAAGTAATGACATAGCAATAACTTGAAAAATAAAAAACAAGAAAACATTTTATGTATCTGTAAAAAGTTCCCACAAATATTTTTCACAGATATTGACTATCCGTAGAACGTGTTCTTAAGTATTTTTCACTTCAATTTACGCATCAGCAGTTCATGCTGTGAAGCCTTATGCACCTGCTCCTACCGTCTGTCTGTCTATCCGCCTGTCGATAACTTTCAACTCAGAAAATTCAAGAAATAAAAAAGTGGTTGAAGTTGCTTCGTACGTTGTTATGTCAATTACCGCTAATACGATAGCGTGATTGTATCTTATATATTTCAGAATATCGTTGTCGCATAAAGGATTATTTACTTTCATGAAACGTTGCTCCGGCTAATATAAATCTTTACATCTCAGGGTTCTTTTTCCGCTTTGGTCCTTTTGGTTCCGGAAGTAGAGAAAACTGTAAAACTTAGTTATCCCGGGACACTGCTCCAAGTCAGTATCTTGGTCTGATACAGTGGAGACTACTGTATATCAGAACATTTGGTAGTTAAGACCAGACCAATAGAGCTAAAGCTCTGCAGTCCAATCCTTCCCGGAATCACAGAAGTCGACAGTAATCAAAACATAGGTATCAGACTTAAACACGTTTTAATAAATTATCATAACACGCAAGCTCTCTCTACATATTCCAAGTACATATCTTAGCATATCTTTGATACTCAGCTTCCTAGAATTTATAATCTTCAATCGTTAAATTCTTCCATTTCGTGACATAAACATAACTTTCCATTTAAACTAATTTTAAAAAACAATATATAAATTCTTTTAAATAACCTCACACATTCATTTAACTTAATATCTCCTGTGATTTTCCCAGAACTACCTATTTTCTATCATGCACGACATCTTTTTCCTAAAGTATAAACAAACTCATCAAGAACATATATAATTTCGGTTGTTCTCTCACTCATCAATGACGTTCACCCAATTTATAAATAAATATTCAAGTTGCTACAATGTAAATAAAACATTCGAACTAAATCAAACAAGTTTTCAATACAAAATAAATTAATAAGCAACAATTCCCTTTCATATTTAAACTGAAATATGTCCAAAATATTATTAATTCATACACTTCAATGACAAAGCTCATTAAATCGTTGTTTCACATAAAATATCATACATATTTTGTCTCCATAGTGCCCCTGGTTACCATATCCAAACCTAGATACCACCCAGGTACCATATGGAGGTGTTGCTGGAATTGGAAAGGTCTCCGCAACAGGAGTTAAAACCTCTATAATAATTAATCCAGTTTAGTGTGGCGGATCCCGAGTATCGGATGGTAATTTTTAACTTTGGAATAACTAGGGCTAGGAATGTTGTTGACATTTCGTTAAAAAGATATCGGCAACACGAAAAATGTAAATTTTGCATATTTGGCCCACTTTAGTAACTAATTATTTCGACCCATCTCAAGTTTATTAGCTGTTAAATCTCTAAAATCCACAATACATGCCCAGCCGGGATTCGAAGGTGGGACCTTCGAGTCGTTGGCTTAGCGTACCACACGAATATAAGATCAGCTGCCGTCAATACGAGGACAAACCTGTATCATTCATTCAGATTGCAGGGGCAGTACTTGAGTTTCGGTGGAGAATTTCAACTTTGGAACTACAGGGCTAAGGTGTCGTTGGAAAAGTCTCGCCAAGACAAATTCAAACTCTTATCATTCATCCAGTTTGCAGGGGCGGATCAGAGTTTCGAGGGGGATTTTGTAACTTTGGAAGTACTAGGGCTCAGAATACGGTTGTGGTGTCGTTCGAAAGATCTCGAGAACACGAGTTTAAATGCGTATAATTCGTCCAGATTGCCGGGACTTATCCCGAGTTTCATGAGGATTTTCAGCTTTGGAATTACTAGCGCTAAAAAACTTGTTGAGGTTCATTGGAAAGCTATGGAACATGAGCTCAAACCCGAAACATTTCTCTGTATAGCTTGGGGGGGTTCAAAATTTCCTAGCGGGGGAGGCGATATTTTCAACTTTGGAACTACTTAGCATAACAAGGTAGTTCGTGGTCATTGAAAACGTCTCGGTGCAATTTTTCGAAAGGAACATTGATTACATAAATAGGATGCACGCTGCTGAAGCCTGACGGTAGCTTATATGCACAGCCGACGACCAAACTCCGCCTCACTTGTTTAAATTTGGGAAGAGATTTTGTAGGCTTTATGTGTTTAGGTATTCTAAGTTTGACATTAATTATATTTAACACAATTTGTACCGTAAGTAGAAGTATCAATGTTATCAATGTTAACTAGGTCTAGTTTCACGATTTAAATATCCGTGAACCTCATTCATTTTTATTACAGTAAATTATTGTGTATATTTACGCCTAATGCTTTATGAACGTAAATACATTAATGAGTTGAATTTGTTTATGGCTTTTAGGCATCTAATGTTCATTCCGGGATAGGAGAGTGTAAGGTGTATGGAAGCTGTCGGCCCGGGCCTATCTTGAAGGTGTCATCCAGGAATTTGACTGGTGTGACTCAAGAAAACCGAAAAATCTCAGTCAGAATGGTCGGCCGCTGGGACCCACGACCTGTCGAATGCTAGGCCAACGCTCTGAAACTGAGCTACGGAGGTTCGATATATACATGCATGAATTTTAAGTAATACCTTTTGTGCGTGTAAATTCTATCAAGGGACCTAGGAGCACTTGTAATTGTTAATAGAATCCGAGTGCTAACTTATTTTATTATGTGAATTAATCATTTAGAATGTAAACTACGATGAAAATTGTTTCGGCCAAACAAGCTTCAATTTCAGTATTATAAAATGAATATTTTTGTAATATTACCATGTGAATACCCATTGAGAAATTTGAAGTGTCGAACAATATTGAATGTGATAACTAATAGCCATTTTCGAAATGATTGTCAAGCGTTATTGCTTACGCATTGGCTAAGGACTTTTATTGTTAAACAGCGATGATTGTTTGGAGACAGTGTAAAAACATGTCACGTTTGCAACAAGACCTCTTTTATAGGAACAAGTCGAAAATATCGACCGAGCCTTCATAGTGCAGGCGGTAAAGTCACAGACTCTGGATTAGCAATGGGTAGGCACTAAGGTTCGAACTCCCATGGTGGTCTATCCTTACTGAGGTTTTCCAGGGTTTTCCTAAGTGAGGATAGTAATGCTGGGTTACCACCCTGACCACACTACCTTCCCCAAAATCTCTCCTATCCCGGTCACAGTCAAAGATGCCTAAAGGTAACAAAATAATTCAATTAATTACGAAGTATCGACTTACGTCTTAGTGTTTTATTTTGAGACTCACTGTCTGGTGCCTGATTGAATTGTTATTAGCGTCGTAATCGAAATTCTGAACTTCAAACTAGGACCTACAGTTTATAAAGTGGAGTCCGAACTACTCCGTTCAATAGAACCCGTACCCACTCGCACAAACAGTGAGCGCACTAGCCTTCGGAAGGTCATCCTATGATAATAACGAAAGAAAAACTATCTAGAATTTTTCCACTTATCACCCCCACCAGAAGAGTAATTTAGTTCATAGATTGATCTAATTAAATCACACTTCTGTAGAAAAGCGAGCCAAAATAGCTCAATTTGTGGAGTGTTTCCTTAGGAATCGGAAAGCGTTGGAAAAATTCCGAATTATAAACAATCGAAATCACCTCATGTAAAAAGTATCATGGACCTCCTTCCACCCATTCTCCTAAGAATATAATTCTGATTCGGCACCCGTGTATGTTCTTTTTCAGTTCCACACTTGCCAGTTTAAAACCTACTAGAAACGTGCTCTTCACAATTTAGAAATTTCGCGTTGACCATGATATGTTACAAATACTGTTCCTTTTTACTTTAATAATTTTGAAAATCGTAATTATTGAAGAACATATGCAAAGATCTGTTCAGTTTTATGCCTGTCCCTGGCACTGAAATTTGTGTTATAGTAAAAGAGATTTCCAAATTATTAAAATTTTGCTTGATATAACATTTTTACTTTACATTTTTTTTGTCTGTATGCTATCGCCGATTTTCACTAACATTAAAGATAAAATAAGTAATATCAAGTGTGAAACTTTCAAGAAAATCTGTTCAAATGTTTCTTTTTCTTCTTTCACTCAGCATTTAATGATTCTATATTATGGGGAACGATATGTACCGCATTCAATATTGGGGAGAATTCTCCGGATTTCGCCGCCAATGGATAAAGTGAATTGAAGTTTCATTTAAACTGTGGGAAAACCTCAGTCAGGATTGTTGGCCACTGGGATTGGATTGGATTAAGTGTAGGGTTACAAGTCAGAAGTATAGAACATTTGATTAACTGTTGAATACTGAAGCAACAGCTTTTGTTTTGGTGAGCAAGAGCTAGCAAAGTATTGATACTACAAAGCCGCGCTCAAGGTACCTCCAATAGGGATAAATGGAACTGAAAAGGCGATAAATTTCTTTTCCTACAATTTAATTTAACTAAAAACCCCAGGCTCCAATAATATCAATTTATTAACAACATTAAGTTTCTTGTATGTAACATTCATCACAATCGAAAAACATCTAAATTTCAATCATTAAAAAAACAACATATCTCAATTATTAAATTAACAAAGTTCCAAAAATTCAAATAATATCAACACGTTTGAAATAATGTCACCAATTGTAGCACACTCCAATTGATCTTTTGTAATCTCAAAAACTAGCAACCAAAATTTGTAAATAAATTAAATTTACTATTCACAGAATGTTTTCAAGCGCATTTCTATCAATTAAAGCGAAACTAACAAGAAGAAAACTAACGTAGGGAACATCGTTTGTTTATTCCTGGATAACGAATCAAGCGCTTGCTCAGGTTTCTAAATTCTTCAGAGAAATATTCATAAATCAAATCTTTTTCAAGGGAAAATCAATTTAAATAATCAAAAGTAGCGTACAACTTTTGATTTATTATATGAATCTCATTAAAGCCTTTACAATTTTGCAATTCAAGCTAAATAAAAAAAGAATTATGACCTACCACTCAGCTCCTTAAATTCCATAACATTAATCAGTATAAAAATACTGGAAAAAAATCGATACAATACAAAATATCAATCCGTTCTGTGAACAATCAGTTACTTTCGAAATTAATTGTTATATTTTTCTCAATTGCAAGTAATCTTACATAAAATCAGTTTTAAACACTTTTGAGAAACGAGGAGGTCCATTGAATGTTTCTTACCTTTTGTTTGCCTTCTAAACAAACTTAAATTTCAGATTTCAATCCGTAAACCGCACTTATCACGCACAAGAATTTCAGAAAATGTTAATCAAACTTAAATGGGAGAGGATTGTGATCAATCCAAGCAACTAACTCCAACTCAGCAGAACTTTCAGTTGTTAAAATGGAAAATCCCTGAAATATAATTAGATTTCTTTGTCTAACTCAAATCATTCAATTATTTTGATTCAAGCAACGCTTTATTAAATTTCTGATTAAATTTTCATTTTTTAAAAATTAATTCCGTTTATTTAAATCTCCAGTATTGAATGCGGTACATATCGTTCCCCGTAATATAGAATCATCGGTGATATGGGCAATGATATGTAATTTTAGATATTATTTTCAATGAGGGGTAACCAAATTTTCCAAGATCTTGTACTTTTATTGCAAACTATTTTGATGAAACAATACCTTTTTTTATTTCCTTTACAAATCCATTTTGTATTTGGAGTATTTAATTTTTCAAAGATGTATTTTGTATCTCTTAATTTAATTCAATTTTTATTTGATCCGTGATAGAGTTTCACAAACCAGTTCACTTGTCTTTTACAATATTTATCTAACTGATTGTAGGAGAGGGGTAGAGAAACTAGAAAATGTTCATAAATGTTGCCCTTAACGGAACTTAAACTTAATTCACGAATCATAAACTTTTTTTCCGACTTTAAAGCCCCGTATGTCTACTACGATCTCCATCTTGCCGCAAACTAATCGTAATCAACAACAGTAATGTATTTTCATGTAAAATTATAACTACTGGTACTATTCTAGTAAACCTCAATATTAATTTTTCCTTATACTGCGTTATACATTTATTTTTAAATACTTTTTATTTTCTGTAGAGTGTACTGAAATAAAAACTGCTTTTGCTTACCTCGAAAATATTTCAGAACTTCTTCAAATGCACAAATTTCGGTGTACCTTGTATCACAAAAATCTCTAAGTAGCAGCACGGAGCCTGCAATAGAAAAAGTATACTTAGAATATACATCCTAATAACAATGATTAGATATGAAATTTATACAGCATTAATCAATATTATAAAACTAAATTTTAATTATGTACATACTAAACTCATTTCAAGTGCTCAAAATCCTGAACTTTAAAAATAGCCTTGCAATTCAGTGTTTAACATCGCTAACACTGCTAAAGCACTGAATAATATCCAACTTGCGTTCTTTACCCTCATTAACGTTTCCCAAAGTTTTCTCTAATATATTGAATTGATTTACGGCTTTTAGAAACTTTGGTAAACCTTATTTCTATGTCGCCCAGTCTAGTAACTTGGACTTTAGCCCGTCACGATCCGTCCTTTAGCCATTAAAATCCACATCCATGCCTCTTCCAGGACCCGAACCCGGGACTTTCGAGTCGTTGGCCTACCGCTGTTACCCGGCCGGCGTTATCGCCTTTAGACATTAATGCTTTAGAGCGTGGTAGGATAGAAATAAAAATGAGAAGTCGGCCTGGTCCTTCATTCAAGGCACTATGCCGGCATTTGCCTGGTGTGAGTAAGCACTCCTTTTATTCAGGGCCTCAGAAATTAGAACCAAACGTTTTACCAATTGAGCTGTGACTATCGACAAGGGTTATCATCTCACCAAACAAATCCCAAAATCATAGCTTTAAAGAAGACCATTGTTGTTACTTTTCTCCTTCCTTCTCCCAAGGGATGCAAAAATTAATAATCTGAACGCCTGCAACAAAAGACATAAAAAAGCATAAATACAACTTGAATCTGAATCCCTCATTCCAAGAGTTATATACATAAAAAAAATGCTCACAAATATAAATGAGTCCTAGAATAATTTTAAATATTTAAGAATTGATTCTTACCTTTCTCTGGTGCTAGTGCAAAGACTTGGGTTCTGTATTTCTTCTAACACACTACCAAGGTAGACAATCTTCTTGTTCACGCTGATGAATAATCTCAATACAGCACTGACGGACACAATCACACGTACAATTAACGTCTGAGCACAAAGACGTCTTCAATTCCTTTACGTTAACTTTTTATATTTGCACGTTACAACAACTTCTGTTCTAGACCTTTCTCTACCGAAATATTCTTCCTGGACATGAGAGTATGTCTCATGACCCTTGTATATACGTCAAACTATGTAAATTGCTTTCGTTATTGGAATTTCACATACCCTCCAGTCTTGAATATTCCCTTTTCATAACATTTTTCTAGTTCATTCACCTAAATGTCCTCTCTAACGGACTGATCACATTACCAGTCTTATCCAGTAATCGGCTTGAACCAATAGACGATAACATCACGTTGTCCACTGTCTCATCTATACCGCTTCCTAACATTCTCCTATTAAGTCACTCACTGAGACCTCCGTTCTCGAACATATCGACAGTGTTTACAAGAAAAGCAAAGTATTATCATCACGTGCTTCCTTTTCGCAAACACTTTGTTTACGAGTTCATCTAGATTTCTAACGGGCATAAGGAAAGTGATAATATCTATATTTACCAGCGAGCTGATATCACCTTCACATGTCACTCTCCCGAATATTCGTGTCAGTACATGCAGATATCCTCTCTCTTTAACGGTCCTGAAGAAATCGACAGTGTTTTAAGCAAAATATTTGCCTCACTATAATAACAGTTGAGTCTCGAATACTCTGTTTCCAGAACATTCTTTCCGTAGTTCATTCACTCTGACCACAGTAACATGAATGATAAAATTCATTCTAAATATTTTGACTATTTTATCAATTTTCCAGTGTCTCAAGTATTCTCTTTGCACATCTACAACAGCTCATTAGTCTAGAGCTGTGTAACAGGAATAACAAGTTCTGTGTTCTGGATCCTGATTAGCAGAAACTATGCTCCAGAAACAAGAAATAATACATTTCAGTGATTCAACTCTCATTTTATGTATACACTTGAACTCGCAAAGAAACGTGTACATTTATTAAGTTAAGCTTTTTTAAAAAATCATCAATATGATATGGCATACTAAACCTAAAACTAACACATCCCCCGAAAGATGCCGGGCATTTTCCAAGGGGAAGTATAGAAGGTTACCAACATGGCCTTTCTATAAGTACCATATTACCATTTTCCCCAGTGAAACAGGAAAACACTGGAGGTGTAGATGGCATGAGTTCTAGTAGTAAAACCGTGACTATCGTCTCACCAAATAAAGGGTGAAGGGGGCAAAACGAGTTAGCTACGATAATGCTTCTAATTCCAGAATATTATACATCTTAAAAGAATGACAGCTCGCCGATAAAAAATTGCATAGCACACTGTGTTTGCTGGTACAGCCCCGGCAAAGTCTACGATGATTTTGATATTGGTTCTTTCCGCCACCGTAACCTATTTCCGCTTGCTCGTGTTGAGCACGAAAAGCGACCGATTTTACATAAGCTCTTCCGGCGAGTAGAAAATGTCGATATTGCTTTGAGTTACTTATTGAAAGATTTTCATATACTTCAAATAGTTGTGATGCTCAGTCTCTGGTTTCAGGTTTTCATGAGAAAAAACTCATTTCGTTCATTTTTCAGATGGATGTTTCTGACCTTGACATAATCGAACTTGCTGGCATCTTTTTTTCTGGTCAGCAATTCCACGGTCGACTTGAAACAGAACAACGAGGAAGTCTGGCATGTTCAACTGCACTGAATTGAACTGTAATAACATCGAATTAACAGTATGACCCTATTACAAGTCGTTGAGCTGCTGGAAGCCACGACTAGCGCAGTCATTTAGTTCATAGGGACCATGAGTTGCAATCCTATGCACCGAGTCGACACACGTATAGCAACCTAAACGAACCCAACAAGGACATTGATTTTGACATCTCCACTGGAGAGAGCTTCATTCACCCTTACCATGCTGATATCTACATTAAGCTTGACATCATAGTTATGGATGCTGGTGGAACGTTCACAGCAAACTCGAACATAAAGGTCATCGACAACTAATAACAAACCTCCTTACTCAAGTAGAAATAAGGAAGCATGGCACGGTTCTGGACAGGAATGATTATTCTCAAACTATGCAAACCGCCATAACTACACTTGAACTCGAGAATTTCAAGATAAGCATGCTTCAGACTAACAAAAAGCTCCCTTCAAAAGTCCTTTCAATGCTTAGGTGATTGGATTGTTTAGTGATTTCAAGGAAATTATGTTGAAAGGTGGGCTTGGCTTGGAATGACCTTCAAACAACACTCTAATACTAAAGCTTTGTTCTACAGGTGGCAAACTGAAAATGATGCCGAAACACTTCTTTGCCTTGCAAAGATAGTAATCACCTCCATGGAACTTCGTATTCCAATCGTAGAATAGAGAAGAACCATGCACTGAAAATAAAGGCTCAGATTTGGAAGTCACTAAGTAGCCGTTTGTCTTTCACCCCTATCAGTGCATCCAACAACATGTAATAGGCTCATTCTGTGAATTTGATGTTATAACAGTTCAATTCGGTGCAGTTAAATATGCCAGACTTCCTCGTTGTCCTGTTTCAAGTCGACCGTGGAAATGCTGACCAGAAAAAATGATACCAGCAAGTTCGATTATGTCAAGGTCAGAAACATCCATCTGAAAAATGCACGAAATGAGTTTTTCTCGTGAAAACCTGAAACTAGAGATTGAACATCACGACTTTTTGAAGTATATGAAAGTCTTTCAAAAAGTCACTCAAAGCAACACCGACATTTTCTACTCGCCGGAAGAGCTTATGTAGAATCGACCGCTTTTCGTGCTCAATACGAGCAAGCGGAAACAGGTTAAAGTGGTGGAAAGAACCAATATCAAAATCATCGTAGACTTTGCCGGGGCTATACCAGCAAATACAGTGCTATGCAATTTTTTATCGCCGAGCTCTCATTCTTTTAAGATGTGAAAAACGAAAAATTTATAGAGCAGTTTTAAAACAGAGGAAGGGAAATGAAACGCTTTGTAAACCTTCGTCGCATCAGAAGGGACTGCAAACGCGCGATGTTCCTGTACAAACAGCCAACGTTCTGGGGATTACTCTCTCGTAGTCTCACGACTAGGTTACACATTGAGAAATTTACAATACTTAGTTGACGGCTTAGTAGCTGCACCGACAAAAATCAACAGCAGTGAAGAAGAGATGGGATCTATGCATTCCAGAACGACAATATATCCCAAGTCAATTTTGAAGACGGCACTACAGTGACATCAAGTGATTATCAAAATAGAATACTGACATGCAGTGCGCATAGCTACCCTTTATAGTTACATGCTGTGCGTAGAAATGGACGATTTTGAAGACATGGTGATATCAAGTGATGATCAAATGTAGAATACTGACTTGCAGTGCTCATAGTTACGTGCTGCAGATAGAAATAGACGATTTTGAAGACGAAACTCTAGGGACAACAAGTAATGGTTAAATGTACAATACTGATATGCAGTCTCTATTATATCCATCTATTGCATCACGCTTGCTGCATTTGAGACACCAGAGGAATGTTATGGGGAAGGAAACCCTCCTGACTTAATTGAAAGAACCATACCAACATTTGCCTGCTTTGACCGAGGAAAACGAAAATAGCCCTAAATCAGGATGGTTGAGTTTCAAGCTCTGCGACCAGATTTCAAGGTAGATTGCAGCACCAACTCAAGAGATACATAAGATGAATCCCCCTTGCAGGATTCGGGAGCTCGCGAGGAAAGGTGTAAGAAAAAAGAGATAGATCTCTACTGTTATTTTTTTCTACATGGCTGAAAATATTTTTATGGATATTTTCGAAAATTGCAAAGCCTATAAAGGGTAAAATTTTAGGGGATTTTGGTCTAAAATTAATGGCTTTCGAGTTACAGAACCCCCTAATCTGAACAACATTGTACATCTCGTATTTTCCAAAAATAGAACAAACGTTTGGTGCACCCTGATAACAGTTGGTTCTCATTTTGCAAACTAGATGGAGATCACATGCTAAGATTGATTGTAGACACATGTCATGGAGATGAAATTAACTGATACTGGCACTACCAGTGTTCTTGAATGGAGAGAAAACCTTTGCAAAATTAATCGGTGGAAAAATATCACATGATATTATTCAAATGACTTCACATACCAAGAAGACTCTTGCCCAAAGCCACGTCAGTCACGCTTCCACTCGAAGATTCCAAGACTCAGAAATGAATCAACACAGTGGTTTGGAAAGTGCATTGTATCTTTAAGCCCACCTCCAGTGTTACTCTTCAATTCACCGTGGGCATGGCTACTATCGTTATTTTAATTTTGAACAGGGGTGGATATGAATATTTGGAGGGAAAAGGAGAAAAGAGAAGAGGTGGAAACACACAAAATTTTAGTTCCTATAGGTTTTCGACCATGCTCGATCAAATGACGGTCAAATTTCCAGTCGGATAAACCCCTCTTGCAGTCCAGTTTTATCCTTTGGAGAACGTGTAGCCTAATCCATGCTGAGAAATGTCACACTTTACACCTCCGAACTTCGTCACACCCCCAAGGAGACCAGTCGGTGGGTGCATGAGCGGTTATAGGCTATATGTAATGCATAGACCTTGTTGACAGCGTGAATAGGGTAGTCAGATATCCCTAGACTGCCGCTAGACCGGCAAATGTGGTAACCTAGAGAGCCCAATAGAGTATATACCGCGAGCTTCTATCTGATGGTCGCTGTATAGACTATGAGTGAAATGAAAAGCGGGAAATTTAAAATGTATAGCCTAGTCAAGACTAAATAACGAATAAATATTATATTACCTCCAAAGACTAAAAGTATGAGTTTCGAAAATGGGCATTTTTGCCCTTGGCGAACAATGCATTTACGCTTATGGACATGAATTCACGCTGTAAAATGTGATTTTGATAAGACTTAAAACCCTGATGTGGCCTTCAACTGTCACCATCATATACTATGAACACACACAGTTCTCTTCTACTTCGCCGCAACGATGATAGGTAGTCTGCAACAGGGTTAAAATACTCCATGCTATAGGATGACGTGAATTTTGTTTCCCTTCAGAAAATATAGTGTTTGCTACGTGTTGCGTTCCGTGAAAATAGACGAGGATGAATTTGATATATTCTACTTCCATGCACAAGTTTATCAGTTTTGAATACTACCGTATTATTTAATTAAATATTTTATGCATTAAACAATACGCCCTAAAAAGTTTGCTTCCGAGCAGTTATTTATCAAACACTATTCGTTAGTAGATGACATTCACATGCGAAAAGTGAACACTATAATATCTCACAAATACTGCAACGTGTATGTCCCTTGATCTTTGTGCTCTACTTGTAGGAAACTCATCATAAAATCCAAATCATATTTTACCTGTTATCACTTAGCAATGGTCTTTGCTTATAAGGAACTGGCGTAAATACTTTCTCAAATTGAATTAAATATGATAGGATTAAGACATTTGAAAATACAATGATTGCAAGAGGTATTTAGATTAAGGCTGGTCTCGAGTTGGGGCCTCTATTGATTCCCCACCGTGTCCATGCATTAAGATGGCCCTGCGGGTGAGCATTCGATTGCACGTCGGGAAATGAGTTAAATTAGCCTTCCAAGATTTGAGGACACCACGAACTACTGTGAACTGAAGAAAATAATGTAAAAAGACATGTCGTTCTAGATGATTATTACTGTACATATCTACAAGGAGTTGTGTCTGGTATGTAGATATTTGGTTGAAGATGTCCATTTGTGACGTTCTAGGTGAGTAAAGATAATTACTTTCTGTATTTGCGATTACTTTTGTTATTGAATACTGGTAAATGTTAAAGTCTATTAATACTAGACCATAAATGTGGTTTATGTTCTATTATAAAGATACTTTTTACAGAATAAAAAGTAGTGTTACTTGTAGTCCAACCCAGGGATGGACTTTAAATAAAAAAGATCTTCTTAACATATTCTACAACTCATTCTTATACCCATATTTGTACCGTATTTCAATATAACAGAAACTAGTAAAACCTCATACAAATTTCCATTCTAACAAAACCTCTGTGCTTCTGACAAGGTTGCCGTGAGATACACTGTGAATTATTCCAGTAGGTTTTACAAATGCTGGAAAGGGTTCCAAAGTTTTAATAGCTGTTATATTAAATGGAAAATATTAACATTGTTAAGAGTAATGTTTACCACAGATATTAGGGCACCTAGGAAAGAGGTAGAGCGCTGACCTCCGTTACGTGAGGTCCTGGTTCTATCACGACTCGTACCGGTGGACAAATACGCCATGCGTTGGTTTTCTCCGGATTTCCCGTTTTCACCCCCTTTGTTCATTCCACCTATTTTCCCATGATCATCATGCATTCGGCCTGGACCAATGTTACCTAAAGCCTTAAATAAGATTCAATCCAAGGTATATCAATGAAAATACCAACTGGACTGATTCAACAGAAGTTTCTCAATAGTGAAAAATTATGCCACAATATAGAGTTTGGAGTTACCAAGTTACTACACCAGTTTTAATTCATTGCAAACTATCAGAATAATATGCATTTACTAAGGTTGAATTTCTCTAATCTGTGTTAAATAGAGATGGATCTTCTCATAGTTAATGTTCAGCTTACGAAAATATTGTTAGATCACGAGTACTCGAAAAATTAGATAAAATGGTGAAGATCTATTTAGTGAAGAACATCACCGGACCTTGCAGCAATTTGTTGTTATCTGAAATTGTACTTATCCCAGTGCACAATTCGACGGTGGAAAGTGAAAATGGCGGAAGATGAAAATTAAGGTTAACATTAAGATTAACATTTTTTCACTTGTTCATGTTTATCGGCAGAAACATTCAAAGTGGTTTGTAGAAGTTCAGTTTGAGCACATTATGTGAAAGTAAAAATATTATATAAAAATAAATTATCTGTAAAGGAAAATTGAACAATTGCCTAAAGATAACGATTCTTAACGTGAGACTGCGTTCACGAATTTCTTATGAACATCTGAAATGACGGTTTACGTGATGCTATTTCAATTTAGAGTTCTTGAGTTACGTGCAAGATAGCTATATTTTAAGAGAGTCAACAAACACCATTGTACCTTCGAAATGCTTTCCCTCATCCATCGAACTGTAACACAAAATTTTATACTTGTACCTCTATCTGTTCAGAATAAATTTATATTTGTCCGGACATTTGCCTCGCTCTGTACATGGGGCAAAGTAATAAGAAGCATAGCAAAATGATTTTGTAAAAATAACTAAGTTACATTAACCACTCTTTTCATTCAAGTCAGAAAATATTTGAAATATGTCTTCGTCTTCATAATTTTGAAGATTGAAGTTTTGTCAGATATCTTCTAATGGGTTGCGATAGGCTGATTATCACGTTACTCATGTTAAACTTGGGTGAAAAACACTGTGATCTTAATTGTTGACATATGTTAATAGAACGAACTAAAACAGGAGTTTTCTAATTAAGAAAAATATGTAATCATTTTAAACAAAAAGTCAGTTTGAGCCTTGTTTGGATTCTGATATTTTTCCGTCACACAAAGTTTGACATTCTTTTATGCTTGTTAATCAGTTCAATGTCAAGAATTCAATTTCCAACTATATTTTTTATATTTTAAGAATCGTCCAGCAACTCATGGTCGTAAATATGAATATTACTAACAAGGAAGGGTACCCAGGTGTAACACGCCGATTGTGTTAAGATTGCACAGACATAAAGAACATCGAAAAAAGAGCCACACGTATTTTTTTATATCGGCCAACATCCGCATTGAAAGGGTCAAATAGGGGCACAAATATGGGGTCAAAATGAGATTGTGTGCAATATTGCGAGAACGAGAAGAGATATCGGAAAAGATTAAATGTACGAAATACTACCCATAGTCGACGCAAGGCAATGAGGTAGGACGCACTCATGCGAAGAAAGCAGAACATCCGGAAATGGAATAATCACACATTTCCGTATTTCCAACATTGTCACAATGTGCTACGGAAATGAGCGAAGAGAGTGGCAAGGAGCAGGAAGAAAGAAGATACGAAAACGGAAAATACGTGTTTTTCTTTTGGGTGCATACGTCGCCCGTATGCGAAAGAGACGCAGATTCATCTCGATGCACGAAGATGGGAGAACACTCAGGAAGGATGCAAACGCCGTGCGTAGAGGCAGCCAGCGAGACAGTACTGTACAGTGGGTGGCATATATATCAGAACATCAAGTTGATTTTTTTATTTGAATTTATTTTAAGGCCTTTAGGCAACTATGGCTCAGGCCGTATGGATGATGATCGGATGAATTGGTGGAATGAAGAAAGTGAGAAGAAACGGGAGGACCTCGAGAAAATCCACGCACACGGTGTTTGTCCACCACAAAACATCAAGTTGAGTTGTAGAAAGAACTCATAGATAAAGGATTGCAAGGTCAGATGACATGCACGTGCAGGTACTGTAAGGAAAGAAAGAGCAGGTTGACGTTGGAATTTCACTCTGGACGCTTTCTGGCTCTGCGAGGCGAGAAACATATCACAGCAACAATGCAATCTCTACCTGCCATCACACATAGCTACACAGTACAGCCTGTTATATCTGCCAGTGGAAAGTTGCTGTCGCCCATGCTCATAGTCTTGAAAGAGCTCATGGTACGTTTGGGGCCACGGATTCAACAAACAATGTTCCGCCCACAAAACTTATACATTTGTGCATCATCATCTGGGAAAGTGACAAAACAAATCATTAAGACGTGGTTCCAATCGGTGTTCCTTCCACAGGTCAATGAGCAAACGGTACTGTTAGTCGACTCGTGGACGGGTTATGATTGAGCCGACTTGGCAACAATAATGCCACTGAACAGGCAGCGCAACATTATGACGATACCTACGCACACAACTAGGTTAATACAACCTCTGAAAGTGTATGGTGTCAGAGTTTGGAAGAACTTCGTACGCAAGGTATCTGATGCGGTACGCCTTCAGCAACTCAACATCAATCTACACAACAGAGATAATATCCTGACACTTCAATCCCTTGTGCATAATCAACTGTCGTCTCCACGGTACATACGTGTATTCTAATGCGCGGGTGTCGTTCTGGATATGTTTCAACACAACCAGATTACTTTCCAAATCCAGTGGAGTTTTGTTTTCATCAGTTGACGTCATTGGTCTGCCCAGCAGAATGCCAGAACCCATCCATCATCAAGTGTTCGTGGGGACAACGCTGTTTTTGTTTGGACGGTTTCTTGCTGAAATATCATTTTTGTGCTACTTATCAGGAGTGAGCGACTTGTTTCCAGCATACACCCCTGCACACTGTCATGTTGTACGTACATATGTACGTGAATTTTCGTAGTGATGTCATGTTGATACTCATGCGTGGTACTAATATTACTGTTGCTGTTTATCTTGCATATGTGAACCACCTGTTATTACATTTTACTGTGTAATGCATGTTTGTTTTAGAGTTACTACTGCCCACACACATTTTCGTTTCCAGCATGCATCTCATCGTTGTTCCCATTAAGCTATATATGCCACCCACTGTGCAGTACTGCCTCGCTGGCTGCCTCTACGCACGGCGTTTGCATCCTTCCTGAGTGTTCTCCCATCTTCGTGCATTGAGATGAATCTGCGTCCTTTTCGCATACGGGCGACGTATGCGCCCAAAAGAAAAACACGTATTTTCCGATTTCGTTTCTTCTTTCTTCCTGCTCCTTGCCACCCTCTTCGCTCATTTCCGTAGCACATTGTGACAATGTTGGAAATACGGAAATGTGTGATTATTCCATTTCCGGATGTTCTGCTTTCTTCGCATGGGTGCGTCCTACCTCATTGCCTTGCGTCGACTATGGGTAGTATTTCGTACATTTAACCTTTTCCGATATCTCTTCTCGTTCTCGCAATATTCCACACAATCTCATTTCGACCCCATGTTTGTACCCCTATTTGACCCTTTCAATGCTGTTGTTGGCCAATATAAAAAAAAACACGTGTCGCTTCTTTTTTGATGTTCTCTATGTCTGTGCAATCTTATCACAATCGGCGTGTTACACCTGGGTACCCTTCCTTGTAAGTAATGTTTAATGATAGTTGAAATTACATACGTAGACATATTTAAATATTTTCAGAAACTCAGTATTTTTAGATAATGTACGATTGCGATGTCTTAAATAACAATGTCAACTGTATCTGGAGTATTGTCGTATGTGTCGATAATACAGTAAAACCTCACTATTCAATGAACGCTAATCTAAGCTCACATAATTGAGAGTTTCTATACTCAACGTTATTTTACGTTGAAAGAGCTTTTATTGTCCAATG
Source organism: Lepisma saccharinum (assembly GCA_022664845.1). Classification (NCBI taxonomy): domain Eukaryota; kingdom Metazoa; phylum Arthropoda; class Insecta; order Zygentoma; family Lepismatidae; genus Lepisma; species Lepisma saccharinum. The sequence continues at coordinate 34,550 of JAGDQP010006442.1, read as the reverse complement.
TTTTTAAGCTACACCTAAGTCAATAAAATGGAATGCACAGCTTGAAATTTGACTCAGCATTTTTTTTTATTTGTTTACTGCGACATGCTAACGTGTAAGAACCCAATAACATTTATTTTACTTGTGCTATTTATATTGTAAGGTGAACATTAAAGTTAAAATAATTTTGAATAACAATGATTCAGCCTTTATATGAATTTGGTAAAACAGTTATTTTAGAGCATAAATCTTACAATACCTATAGGAGTTCGATGTGTAACGTTGTAAACAAAATGTTCTGTTCATGCCATTTAGTAACTGGAAAATTCTGCTTAATCTGGAAAACTTTTTTTTCTCTGTGGGACAACATTCCCCAATAAGTTTTCGGAGTGTCGTGCACCAACGTCCAGACATTGTTATACCCACGTCATTATATTTTACATAGTATATAGTATGCAGTTCATTGGCTATCACAACAGTTTTATGTCGCTCATTCTGTTACAATAAATAAATATTAGATTTCCAGTTTCTGCTTTAAAACAAAGAGTAAAAGTTAAACTTACTTTTTGTCCTAAAATTCAGCTCAGATATGTGCAAAAATCCAAATCAAATCAGAAACCAGTAAACTGAACTAAGCATGCATGGTTGAAATCCAGTATACATGCGTGGTGGTGTCAATGTTGTTTGATTTTGGTGTGAAATAAGTAATTGACGTGCGAACCTCAAATGCGGTCAGCTTAAGCAATTTGGTGGCTTACGTTGTGTGTGTGTGTGTGGAAGGGAGAGTCGTAATTAAGTTTGCTTCGGGAGAATATTACAGTCCTGGTTCTTGACAAGAGAAGGATTTACGCACAAGTTTTAATTGAATATTGAAGTTTCTGTGTTAAAACGGAGAATTATCCATGTGATGGCATTGTTTTCTATCCTTCACAGGAATATTACCGAAAGGCAATTCACTATACTTTTTCTAATTTTCACTACCTAGGAGAGAATGATTCTCTTTTATTTATTAAATGATATAACCGCATCTAGATTTTTTAAGTTTTAAATCTGAAATACAAAATAACAAAAAGGAATACTTAAGTAGGTTTCATGGAAACTAAAAAAGTAACTCGTAACTCTCTCCCTCTGCATAAACACACACACATAATATATATATATATATATATATATATATATATATATAGGGCGTCCATAATGTCCGTTGCCACCCCGCTTCATTATTTTGAGGGGCTTGAATTTTTAGCTACAAAAGTTACACCCCAGACCCCCAAGTTGGAGTACAGGGTGTCAACTTGAAAATTTCAAATAGAAAAGGGGGTCGAGTAATATATCGTTTGAAAGGTCTCGACAAAAGAAATATTTTACCGAAAGTTTCAAGTTGCTATGTTGACCCCATCCAAAATGGCGGCGGTCACATTTCGTGTCGATAAAGTCCGTTGCCACCCTGTATATCTTCGAAACGCCTGCGAATATAAGCAAACGTAAAAACACGTCCTTCATTATTTTAAGGGGATAACATTAACAGCTATGAAGGTCCACTTCGTGTGCCCTAGGGGGAGTAAACGGAGGTCAGGGTCTACGTAAAATTGTCAAATGACAAAAATGGTCGAGTGATACCTAGTGTCAACGGGTTTGATACAAGAAATAATTTGGGGAAACCTTTAGTTCCAAATTGTTCCATATTCCAAAGAACAGTAAGATGAATGTTCAAAACGAAACTTCTATTCTCCACTCAGACAGCAAGATGTCTAGACGCTGAGTGCTCATACTCTTCACAGCAAAATCTCTATCTAACTGTTGTTGTCATGATTCTTTTAGAAGTTCTTACATACCCAAAAGTAAGCTCTTATGTTAGTCCCATAGTTTTGTAATGCTAGGGACATTTCAAAACATTTTCTTTTTCTTTAATTTTCTTTATGAGAGTTTGCTGATCAATGTAAATTACTAATGTTGTGAAGAGGTTCCAAATTGCTGACAATGAGTTTTCCAGCATGTTCCTACGTACGTATGCCTTAACCACTAAATAGTGTATTTCCAGTTACACTTTGCTAATTAAAGTTTCGGAGATACACGTGTTGAAGTTAGTTATTTATAGGCTGAACATGTAGAAACTAATTAGTGGTTAAGGCATATGTACGTAGGAACATGCTGGAAAACTTATTGTCAGCAATTTGGAACTTCTTCACAAAGCAGACAATTTACATCTATCAGCAAACACGCATAAAGAAAATTAAAGAAAACGAAATGTTCCTAGCATTACAAAACTATGGGACTAACATAGAGCTTACTTTTATGTATTTTAGAACTTCAAAAAGAATCATGACAAGAACAGTTAGATACAGATTTTGCTGTGAAGAGTAACTTCTAGACCTCTTGCTGTCTGAGTGAAGAATAGAAGTTTCGTTTTAGAAAATTCATCTGACTGCCATTTAGAATATGGAGCAATTTGAAATTCTAAGGTTCCCCAAATTATTTCTTGTGTCAAACCCGTTGACACTAGGTATCACTCGACCACTGTTGTCATTTGACAATTTTCACGTAGACCCTGACCTCCGTTTACTCCCCTTAGAAGACACGAAGTGGAACTTTTATAGCCCAAAATGTTATCCCCTTAAAATAATGAAGGACGTGTTTTTGCGCTTTTTTATATTCCCAGTCGTTTTTAAATACACAGGGTGGCAACGGACTTTATGGACACGAAATTTGACCGCCGCCATTTTGGATGTTGTCAACATAGCGACTTGAGACTTTCGGCAAAATATTTCTTTTGTCGAGAGCTTTCAAACGATATATTACTCGACCCCAGTTGCTATTGACCCCCGTACCTCAATTTGGGGGGGTCTGGGTGAAACTTTTATAGCTAAAAATTCAAGCCCCTCAAAATAATGAAGGACGAGTTTTTGCGTTTGCTCATATTCGCAGTCCTTTCGAAGATATGCGTTGTGGCAACGAACTTTATGGACACCCTATATATATATATATATATATATATATATATATATATATATATATATTTCATTAGTAATTTGATTGGTCATTTTGCATCTGTCTGATTATTTATTACCGTAATTGTATTTACGGGGAGGAGTTGCGGACAGGAATGCATTAGCTATAAAACAGACAACATCAGTAAAAGCACTATTTCTACTTATTTGACTCACTCGGAGATACTTACTTTTCCCTGAATAAACCACATTAAAAATTTTTAAAGACGTAACTACATTACACCTATGGGACGACATGCTGATGTAATATATTGAAATATGAACTGACATTTTACGATTTAATTTGATTAAATAAAATACTTTCATAACTAATAATCTATCCATTTGTCGACCAAAATTTAGAGTGATTTTGAGCAATATGTTTACTTATATATTTGATAATCATGCACTGATACACACATACCTTTTCTTATATTCACTGAAGAAGTCTCTGTCTTCACTAGATTACGTAGGAAAACAAATGTTACTTATTACTGTCAATAACACTAGCACTTTCTTAGTTTTCTTCTTCTTTTCCTATTACACACAAATATACTAAAGTTCGTGATTGTTGTAAAGTTCATTGGAGAAATGCGAATGTTCTGGTCTTATGAAGTTCATTAATAATCTTAGATACAATTTGACTATGATCACTTTTTAACACATAAGAGTAAATTAACGGATTTGGTATTGACTGGTTGACGACGGAGTCAAGTCTGACGTCTCGATTTGATGTTCTGGTTGGTTTCATTAATTCTGGTTCAGGGCTGTCACCCGCTCTCTCATGGGAGTTCACTTGTTATTGTTGTGGATATTGGGATTCAGACTTGAATAAGTTCTTAGGGTGAAAAAGGAAAGGAGAAGGAAGAGTCTTTTATATCATTCTTGTTTCTAATCGAAGTGACAGTTGTAAAGTTTCTGATGGGAGAAATCGTGATTTTCCAAGCTAAAGCTGTTTACATCATTTTAGAACACTTGTTGTATACGGATACGTGTTAACATTCACATAACTAGTAGTTTCAGATCGACACGTGTCTGTCACGGTCATAATTCTTACTTCTTGTGCGTAGCCAGGTCAGATTGAAGTTAAATTAAAAACACCCTTGAGAATAAGATTTTATCCCATTACCTTGAATCGCTCTCTTATTTTCATGTCTTCTTTAGAGCTAAAAATATTTAAGAGTAATTCTTTATCTAATTGTTTTCCTTTGCAAATGGCGTCACTAGTGTTTAAATGAAACTGTTCATAAATTGTGTATCTTTTGAAGGGCTATTTTACGTTTGATTTCGTTTCAATGTTTTTAAAAATTGTACTTGTTTCCCTTTTACTCTCCTAACTCCAAATTCCTTCGACGAACTACTAACCGAAGCATTAGGTCATAAGCTGGATAGATTAAAACCGAGAAAAAAATATAAACATGATTAAAATATTTACGTAAGATAGTCGGATATATGGCGAGAAACATTATAATTTCATGCATGTAATATGTCATTGTGGTAACATATTTTACAATGTTCCTTCTGTTCTAGGCCTGTGCTCCATGCATGAAAGTTCCATCGGAGCACGTATGTAGTCCAGAGAAGTTAAGAAGCACTAATATTAAAATAAATCAGACATGATATATAGTAATTAATTGTTTGTGCATGATAAAGCAATAAACGTAGCAAAATGAAAAAAAAACACTAATATTTAATGCACAATATCGAAAATAAAAACACTGTTATATGGAGTAAATATGAGAGAATGATTATATGCGATTATAATAATGAAGTCGCTGATCGGTGTCCTTGCTGAAGGTTCCATAGAGGGAACAGCAACACAGACACTGGGATGTGGTCACTGGTCAGTGAAGATAGGGGTCTGCACTGTGGATGGATACTGTCGTGGAGAAAACTGCTCCGTTGGGTAGGCGCAAAAATGGCGTCCAGGTGGAAGTTCAGTGGGAGGGACAACACTGGAACAGAAAGGTACTATAATGGGTGTCATAGGGTACTACGCTCAAACTGGTATCATGTCCATGTTGCGAAGATGACATCCAGGGGAGCTCGTGAAACACTGTATACTTGTAGAAGTTCATATCGTCATAACACGCTGTACTAAGGCATTTCTTACTTGTAGAGCATTTGTCAACTTGTTCAGTCTTGATCGACTTTCCATATTTAAATATACATATCTTAAAATGCTAGGGATTTTAACAGAAAAGGAAGGCATATTCATATTAGTATCTGACCTACTAAAAGGCATATTAACTAAAGAATGATCTAACTCTGGGGGATTTACTTCGATACTAGTTGACTTATTAGGCGTTGTTAGAGGTACGGTGGGTGACCTAACTAGTGGGTGCCTGCATTGGACTGAATCTACTGGAGTTTGACTTGTTACGCTGTAGCTTATCGTAGAAGTAATATGCGATCCAGCAAAGTAAAATCAGTACTATGTACACAAAATTGGCCACGATTATGAGAATCACAAGTGGGTTCATTCTACTGGCTAGAAAGAAAAAGATGAAAACCAAAAAACAAGGTGAAGCTCAAAAGTAGCTATCTATACCTATCAATTCTTGAATTGTTCAGAAACTGACAAAGTCTTAAAGTGCAAAATGCGGGAGGTTAATTCACTGCAACAAAGTTTGTGTCGTTAAAAGTCTAACCTAGAAGAGGTGTAGCTGATTGACTGATAGGGATCAAAAAAGATAAGGGTAGAGCATCTGGAGAATTGCATTAATATAAAATATACGAGCGGTGAAATGGAGAAAGAAAAAATGTCATACTGATTAAAGTTAAATGAATGTTCTCCTTTTTAGTATTGGTTTTGGTTCATAAAATCCTCATTCAACTCGGAGGTAGCAGCACTGTACGATTCAGGGGGGTGGGGGCTCCTTAGAAGAACAGAAAATACACCATTCGCAGGAAGAGGGGGATTCTGTGTTGTCACAATAGCTCGACCATAACCTATTGAGATCACAACGGCGTTTATGTACAATGACGTGTGACATTCGCAAGTTTTGTCCTGGTGCTCTGATCGCTTGAAAATGCTGACACTAGAGTTTTAAACGTGCTGACTACTATGCGAATGAAAGTGAGATGTTGCTTGCAGGTAAATGACACTACAAGATTGTTTGTTCAGTATTGAATTAAAACTCAAATTACATCCAAGTTAGTGCGTGCGACTGACCAACACATTACAAATATACCTATTAATTCTATTTTTTCCTGGTATTATTATACACAAAGGCGAACAGGTAAAATCCTCGGGACGCTAATACATATCATATCAACTAACAATTATTGAACTATAGTGTCGATAAAAGGTCTGCGTTCGTTTTCCTAGCGTGAGTGTGATTTCCAGAAAAAATAGTTTACCAGAGCGACTACCAGTGTGTTAAGTTAACGACGTCTATCATAGACGTTTTTCACCCAAGTCTGTCATGAGACTTGAGTGTGTTTTACGTGATCAATATCCGGAGTGTCTTGTGTTGGAACAGCGCATTGTGTTTGGCGTCCGTGTTTGAACTGGGGTCCTTCGTAGTGGTTGCTTCCATGGGGGTGAAGAGTGATTTTATTCGGGATATACTCAGTTTCATATTTTCTGCGTTTGTTTACGCTGTCATCATAACGGACTAAATATCGATTGGGATAATTTGCTTGATGATTGTGGCGCGAATCCAATATACCATAGGGAAAACTTGGAAACTCCTGGCTGAGGGATAATATTCTCTTTGGTGGGAATTTCTCTGAAAATAACGCTTCTGTATTTCAAACACATGACATAAATTGTCATACGCTTGGGCACGGGCTATATCCACAGTTTCTAAGCGCTGTTGACTGGACATTTTGTCAGTGTGTGTGCCTAGTTGTAAATCAAAGGTTAAACGGGGAACATACCCATGCAATAGACAGAAAGGTGGAAAACCGTGCGGATGTGAAAGGAGGTTATATGAGAACCTGACCGTTGGTAAGTATAAACTCCATTCCTATTTCTTGCCCATCATACATGTTGTCAAGAGACGTATTAATGTGTGATGATATTTTTCGACCGGTCCAAGAGTCTGGTGACTCAGGATATTTGAATATTTTACCTATATTTTCAATTTTGCACAAAAATATTTCATTATACTGATGTATTGGTGCATCCGCGGTGAAAATAAATCGTGAGTGGTAGCCCATATTTAACGAATACTTGTTGGACCAGTGCGTCAGCAATAGCTGAGCATCGTTGGTTTTTAACGGGAAGGTAACGGCGAATCTAGTGGCCACATCTATAATGTTTAAGATACATTTATGTGAGCGGCTAGGGGTTGGACCGAGACAAGCACGTCTGTGAAGTTGTAACTAAAGGGTGGACCTTGAATTGATTGTATTTGCAAGTTCCAAATTTTCTTTCCTGCTTGGGGCTTCATTACTTGACAGCGGTAGCAATCTTTGCAGATTTTAAAAACTATGGCTTTCATGTTAAAAATACACGTTGTAATAACAAATTAAGCGTTTTGGTGGCAGACGCATGGGCAGCACCGAAAGCTGATTGGTGGGATTCGGTAACTACCTACCTTCTGTTGTAGGTAGAACGGAATACAAAGCAGGTATTTTGTCATGCTTTCTAGTCTGTAAATGCTATACAATTTGCCATTTCGAATCATATACTGAGATGGAACGCGCCTTTTGGGACGATGATAGGTATAATTTTGGTACTTGGATAATTTTGGAATAATAGGGATCTTTACGTTGTAATTTTGCAATATATTTTTGTTCCTCGTACTGAAGAAGACATCCAATAAATGGAAACTCTAAAGAATCTGCCACTGGAGCTTGAGCTTGATCTGGTGGGAGGGAGTTTCTGCTGAGAGCATCGGCTAATGAATTTTGGCCTGATGGTACGTGGGTGATAACGAAATCATAATTTTCAAATATCAACAAACGGGCGAGTTTACCATTAAGATTCTTGGTAGTCTTAATGCGACAAGTAGCTTTATTATCTGAATAAAGATGGAAGCATTTTCCATACAGAAACGAAGGGAAGGATTTAATCGCATAATAGGCTACTGACATTTCCAGAGAAAATATGTCATATTGTGTTTCTGTATCTGTAAGGGCGCGCGAACAATAAACTACTGAGTGCAACAGATTATCGCTCCTTGTTGTAGCAAACGGCCTCCATAACCGGATTCTCTTGCATCCACACAGACATGAGTTGTTTTGTGAACCAAAAAGTGTTGTAAAACGCGTGCAGTGGTGACCAAACCCTGAATGGCTTGAAATGCTGTTTGAGCTTGCTCGTTCCAACGAAAATTTTCAGATTTACGTAATAATTTGTTAAGTGGATTTACAAGTATTCCAAGATTGTGCAAATTTCGGCGCAGAAAGTTGATGATGCCGATAATTACTTTATTTGCCGTTTCGCCTTCAGGTGAGGAAACTGGAGAACAGAGGAAATTAATTTAGGTGACATTTGCAACATATTAGCAGAGACAATTGAACCTAGGACTTCGAGTTGGGATAGTAGAAATTGTTCTTTCGATGGTTTTAGGCGGATGTTGGCAGGACTTAAACGTTCAATTTACGAATGACTGCCATACTTTCTGCATTTGAGTTTGTATGTGCTGTCAAATCATCAGATTATGTCGATAAATATTGAGATGGTATACCATTGGTAATGAGCTGAACGAGTGGGGACAGCACGCTGGGCGAACTTTTCAAACCCATAGGGCTGACAAGGTACTTCCACGTTCCAAGGAAACCTACAGAAAATATTGTGAAGTCCTGGGACTCTCCTGCAAGGGATGTTTGACATAATGCGGCGGAAATATTGAATCTACTCAGGAAATGATTTCCAAGTATATTGGAGACAACTTCATCAATATGTGAGTGGCTATAGGTGATATTATGTATATTACTGTTCAAAACGTGTAGTTCACGAATCGTAGGGAAAAGTGTGTTTTTTTACAACAAACACAGGGTGATTGTAGATTGAAGAACCAATTCGTTTTATCATTTTCTGACTTTCCATGGAGTATTGGGCACGCTTTGCATCTCGGAGATGGAGGGGAACGGGAATGGGCGAGCATACACTGGGTTCGAATCTTTGGTGGATATTTTGTGTTCAAGCAAATGTGTAATGCCCGTGTATTTTTCTGTCCATGCGAAACATATTCGTATACATAATTTAGAATTTCTTGTTTTTAGTTGGCAATAAATCTGGATTAATTTTAATATGAGAGAGATCAAGAAAATGTTTGTATTGTGAAATACGCCTCTGAATATCGCGTCGCTGATGTTGAGTCAACTTTGACATCCATTCGGGGCGAGTAAACTGTATCTTTGTATGTTCAGGTGTTTACGCGAGTTGTTCAGGGGAAGTTACTGCTGCAATAATTCCACAAGGAAGGGGCTGCTGATTTTCGAAAACCTGGGAAGACTAACATGTTTGTTGCTGTTGTTACGAATAATTATATTTGTTTGATCTGGTGAAAAGATACCTGTTGGTACCTGAACATTTATTGTTTACACTACATCTGAGTTTGGTTCAAATAGAAGATACTTGTCTTCTCTACAATATTAACTAGAGAAATGGGTACATTATATTTTCTATGTGGATTCAATGTTATATGTTTGGTAGTAACAAAAGAAGGTGGTTCCGGAGTTTGAAGACGTTATATTCCAGCTGCTGACACCTTATTCGTGATGGGCGACGAGTGAGTTCGATGATGATGCCGGTTTGGGTTATGCAAGGTGAGAGTACAGGCAGATGGTGAAAGTTGGAATACATGTCGATTAAAGAAATGTGTACTTAATAAAATGAATGAGTGATCTTTCGATTTATTACCATAAATTCCTGACAAAAAATAACAGATTTTATAAAAATGTCCAATGTAGCAATTTCTTTATTTGTTAACTGCTCACCCTTAAAACCTTAGAGAATACTTGAGTGTTTTATACGCTTTGCATTGAAGGGTGTAAAACGCTAATCAATTAGGGAACATTGAATTCCACAGTCTAGGACGGGGGTGCAGTGAACATTATTGATCTGAGCTTGTAGTACAACCGATCATGCTTAATGAATGGAACCTGTATATTATAGGCGTCCACAAAACGGTTCCTGGCAATTGCTGGCCTGATCAGTTTAAATTTGTATACTGAATTTGACGCAGTGCTATAGGTGATCTACATTCTCTAGCATAATGGTTTGGTTTCTGACAACGTCGGCAAATGATTGGATTGGTTCGGGACGGGGCACTGGGGTTTCGGTTTGACTGATTTCAGTAATTATTCTTATTTGAATATCTGTATTTCCGCCGCTGCTGTTGATACTGGTTAGTATTGCGTGTGCCCGAGTGGTATATAAGCGCGCGACCTCCCTAGGTGGAGTTCATATCGTAGCGCTGGATAATAGAATAACGAGGTTGTTTATTGTGATAATGTTGTGGACAGAAGGGACCTGAATATGTCGGTTTGTTCAATGTCATGATAAGATTGGACATCGGAGAACAAATAGCGTCTATATCTGACTGGGCCCGTGTTTGTTGTTGACGACAATCCTTGTTGGACCGCTGCTGATTGAGTGTGTTTCGCAATTGATCATTGTGCTGCTGCAGTTGCGCTATTTCTGCATTGGAGGGACTCTGTTCAAATCCTGGCGGGAGTGGGGATGATAGCAAGTTAGGCTGGAAAGCCATTCCGGACTGTTGGTGAGGGCCGGTATTCAAATTTGAACCTGAATGCTGGGGATCCCAACCCATTTGATGTAATTCTAACATTTCTTCTTGTCTCCGCTGATCAATTGACAAGTTATTGTCAATGGACTGGAGCATAGAAATAAGTTGTGGTATTGTGGTAATGGTTTTATCATTGACTTCTTGTAAACGATGGGATCTTAAGCCCTTGATAATATGTAAGACAACTTGTGCTTCAGGCAAATCAGGAAGCAAAGATCTAATCATTTTTCCCTTGGGTATGACTTAAGTGTAGGGAAATTCTAGTAAAGTCTGTCGTCTATTACGAATTACGTCCTCCACTTTGGTTGGTTCAGGGTTGTCGCCTGCTTTGTCATGGGAGTCCACTTGTTATTGTCATGAATTTTGGGAAGCAGACTTGAGGAAGGTCTTAAGGTCAAAAAGTGAAGGAGAAGGAAGGGTTTTTATACCATTCTTGTTTCTAATCGAAGTGACAGTTGTAAAGTTTCTGATGGGCGTAAACGTGATTTTCCAAGGTAAAGCTGTTTACATCATTTTAAAACGCTTGTTGTATAAGGTCGCGTGTTAACATCACTAATTGTTTCAGATTGGCACGTGTCTGTCACTGTCATAATTCTTACTACTTCTGCGAAGCCAGGTCAGATTTAATTTCTGTGTAAATGGTCTTACGAAAATTAAAAGCAATCTTGGGAATAACATTTTATAACATTACCTTGAGTCGCTCTCTTATTTTCATGTCTGGTCTCTAGAGATAAGAATATTTAAGAATATTGAGTCGCTCTCTTCGTCTAATTGTTTTCCTTTACATATAGCTGTGAAATGGCTTAGCAGTTTATAAAACGTTATATTTTTAGAGCACACTTAAGAAGCTCCATTTCAAACAAGAAGTTATTTTAAGTCTTGTTTTGTTTATGATTTTTTGCGTCAGACTTAATATTTGATTGCTTTTTATGTTGTGATTGATTTTAAAATGACGGAATTTCAATATTACTGATATTATGGTGATGTTCATGAAGTATAAACATTAAGAAATGTCTTTCATATTCTGGGTAAGAGTTCATATAAGAATAAGTGCTAATATATGTTTTTGCGTGTTATAGTTTCAATAAGGACAAAAGTAAACAGCAGCAAAGGAGGTAGATAAAACAATTATCCGATCAACAAATGCAAGCACAGTCATCGTCAACTGAAACATCTGGATTCGGTATCAACGGTATATGGGTAAATGTTATAGAAACAGATACGAACAACATGTTACCACCACTCAGTATGATAAGTTTACTAGCAAAGGAAAATACACTCACTCCATTGTTTGATACAGGATCAGGCCCAAACTTAATAGACAAGGAAACTGACAGTCACATATGGGAGTATCAATCAATGGAAGAGAATCTAACAGTATTAGATATTAGCAGATCTGAAGTGGATATATCAGGCAAATTAACATTGCCATGTATTCATAGAAACAAGATGTTTCAAATAGAATGGTGAGTGACTAAGCAAGATATACCATTTTCCATTATGGGAAGACAAGGCTTAGAGTTCATTTTTCCAAAATGGAAACGGTCAATAAGATATCAAGGTTGTAAATGTAATAAACACACGATGATCACTAAGCAAGTGCATGATAGAATCAACTTCACGAATACATCAACTACATCAGATCCACAAATCATGCACATCATGCATGCAAATAAGGATGCACAATTCAAGTATGGTCACAGTGGAATCAGAAACAATCGTACGAAGTAAGTCAAGAACATAGACATAAAAATAGTTATTCGCAGTTGACCTATCGAGAGTTACGTTATGAAATGAACAATTTGCGTAAGACTGTACAAAACATGTCAACATTAATAGAGTAGAATAACATAATGGAACAAACGAAGCAACAAGTCTTTAATAGTGACACTGACAAGATTGTTATAAATTCGAATGTAACAAACGAATTAGAGAGGATTCAAGATCAGCAGGCAACTAACAGAAGAATGGGTATTTCAAGAGAACATGTGGACCAAACTGTTACAAAACAGGATTAACAAATGAATAAGGCTGCAAACAGTGAAACAACATCAATTTCAGGCACAGCTGAAAATATTCCTCCACAAAATATAGACGATGTTTTAATTACACTAGGATAGGTAAATTTATCAATAGAGATGAAATGGTGTCAAAAATCAATTTGGGTGTTATGGATGGAAAGAAGTTTCATTCAGGAAATATGTGATGATGTGGGAAGAGTTATCCAAGCCTTAGGATTATTTTGAAGAATGTAATTAAACAAAATAACAGTTCAACGGATTATATATCAGCTTTTCTGTGGTCAAATTATCATCTGTAACAGCTGATTACTTTTCTGTTGTAAGATGTTTTGCAATAGTTTGAGAATTTAGCAGAAAACTTTGTTCAGTGTTAGCGTTGTGGTTGTGATGGTCATACCAAGGCAAAGTGTATACTTTATTAATTATGAAAGTTCTGAAACGTTTATCTATTGTAAGCATAATTACTAATATTTTTTGAGAGATAGAGTGAAATGTGAAATGGCTTAGCAGATTATAAAACGTTATATTTTTAGAGCACACTTTACAAGCTCCATTTCAAACAAGAAGTTATTTTAATCCTTGTTTGGTTTATGATATTTTTGCGTCAGACTTAAAATTTGATTGCTTTTTATGTTGTGATTGATTTCAAAATGTTGGAATTTCAATATTACTTATATTATGGTGATGTTCATGAAGTATAAACATTAAGAAATGTGTTTTATGTTCTCGGTAAGAGTTCATGTAAGAATGAGTGCTAATAGATGTTTTTGTGTAATCCCTTGACAATAAATGAGAAGATGTGTATCTCAAAATACGTTTCGACATTATACCTTGTCATTAGTTCACAGCAGTATAAGATATCGATATTTGCAGAAGCTAGTAGTTATGTCATCATTGATAACAAATGGAAGTTGGTATATATGAAGTATTGAGAAACGAACCCAGCATAGTAATTATATCATCTTTTAAAATATAAAACAAAGGATAACAATGGCGTCACTTGCTTTTAAATAAAACTGTTCATAAATTGTGTATTTTTGAAGGGCTGTATTGTCTTTGATTTTGTTTCAATGGTTTTGATGAAAGATAAATTTTGAACAAGCTCCGTAATCGATATCGTATACGGAACAAGCTCCGTAATAATCTTTTTAAAATGGTTAGAACACTTCGGAAATGAATATTTTTTTACCTGGTAGGCTACACGTGCTGGGGACAGAGCTTTTGCATGTGATATCATGTTCCTCGTGAGGACTCTAAAAAAACTGTGGGCCCGAAGTTATGAAAATGTATAAAACATAGAATAACGTTTCTGTAGAAGTTTTCTACCAGGTTTTACTTTTTGCATAAAAACATTGCGAATCTGAACGTCGTGCAGTTAGGGCACACAAATTACACAATGTTATTGTAAAATCCTGGCTGGTAAAGAATTACTCTCACCCACATAATGAAATCTAGTGAAAATATAATCACATATTTTTTTAGATACGTAACAATTAGTATGGAGCGAATGGATGAAGTAAAGAAAAAAAATAAAATGCGACCGAGAGAAGGGAAGAGAGAGAGAGAACAGATAAAAATATGGAGCGAAAACGGAGTAGAAATAACCAAACCTAAAATAATAAAGTATAGGCACTCGGCAATTTAACAGAAAGGAGCTGTGATTTTTAGGTGTTATATGTCGTGATAATGTTTAAATATGTAGGCGGATGGTTTCAACATTCAATCCACCGCTTTCAAAATGGCGACCAAAGTTAGTGATCGGGTTAAACATAAATGATTGTCATTGGAATAGGAAAGTTCTGACAAAGATAAGAGCCAGCTTTAATCCAAAGGATATTATTACATATATTTCTCTGTGTGTGATTCCAAGTTCAAATTCGTTGGGATACATGAACACAGTAGTTCGAAACATATCATAAACCTAGCAGGTGGGTAAGCCATAAACTCCCAGTCCATCCCGTTAATGTAAATCGAATATAAAATGAAATTAATAATTAACATTTCTCTAGTAAATTTTAAACAGAAAGAAGCAAGATTACAAGTATAAATTATATCGCAACACAAAGGGTAAAATCCTTAAAGCGAAACAAGCATATTTCTAATGGGCGCAGCATACCTTGCAGGTTGTATTTTAAAAAACGTATATTAAGTACCAGTTAATAATGTATTAACAAGTTTTCTGGCTAACTAATGTGAAAACATATTTCTTGTCTCCAAACAAACAAAAAAGAGTTAGTTACTACCAATTTATAAATAGGACGGGAAACAAGGAGAGGACCGGCAAACCAATACTATCGCCCTGAAAGGTTTCTGCCACTAACTGGAAGGAGGTCCAATAAGACTAGGGTTAATCGATTAATAGGGAACATTTTCAAGACATGTCAGTTCTGAACAGGTTCAAAATCTCAAGTGCTTATAGGATGGTGAGATGTAAGCTGAAACTAAAAACTAGAGTTGAGAGAAAGAAGCTTATTAGAGAAAAGCAGCCAGTTTTAGATGTAGAAAATCTATCTAAAACAGACAGACATTCGAGATAGAACTAGTCAACAAATTCAACGCCTTGGAAGAGTTAGAAGATAAAAGAAATGCCAAAAGCAGGAATTACATATTGACTGAGACAATAAGAGAGGCAAAGGAAATAGCAGGCATCAAAAATAAGAAAGAGAGCAATATCTCAGAAGAAATTAATTTCTTGATGAAGAAAACAAAAGAAATGAAAGAAGATGAAAATAACATATAGAGGATTGAGTACATAGAACTAAAAAGAACAAAAGGAAGAAAATAAGATAGGTTGTACCAAGATACAACAAAACTCTTCGTAGAAACACAATCGAGAAAAACAAGAGTCCGAAGAAAACCAAACTAAAGAAACTCATGATATGGAAAAATCAAATAATTGAAGTTAAGACTGACCAAACCAAATGCAGAAATAAGAAGGAAATTATAAATATATTTTAAGATTTCCATAGAGAATTGTATTACTCCGAGGAAGAACTAGGAAAAGAAAATTCAGAAGAAAACGATGTAGATTGTACAATTCTCATATGTAATGAAAGAAAAAGTGCATAAAGTACTTCGAGGGATGAAGAATGGAAAATCGCCAGGAGAAGAGGAAATCGCAACAGAGATGTTTAAATGGGGATGGGAGAAGATGAAAAAGGAACTTGCTAAATCATTTTCAATGTGCCTGAGGAAGACAGAAATCCCCTCAAGTTTGAATCAAGCTATTATTATTTTCTTGTATAAGAAAGTGAACAAGAACGCATCGAAAATTACAGGTCAATTAGTCTACTGTCAGTTCTATACAAAACATTTACAAAAGTTATTTTGAATCGTATTGAACGAGATTTATATTTTAACCAGGGAAGGGAACAAGCCAGATTTCGTAGTGAATTTAGCACAATGGACACCACACAAGCATTCAATGATGTTACGAAAAGGACTATGGATTTCCACTATGTCTGGGATTCATAGATTTTGGAAACGCTCTCGATTCGGTCTCCTTGGCAGCAGTACTTAACTCATTTGAATATCAAGGCATCGAAAGTGCATACGTCAACTTACTGCGAAACGTTTACTCGACTGCCGCACCTGTCATTAAACTACATCAAGGGAGTGAAAATTTTAAAGTTTGAAAAAGGATAAGACAAGGAGACTCAATTTCTCCAAAACTATTTCCGGCGGACCTGGACAGTGTGTTCTAAAATTTACACTAGGATGAAATTGTAATAGAAATGAATGGTGATTACCTTAGTCACCTACGATTTGCTGATGATATAACCCTGTTTGCTTCAAGTGCAGAAGAACTACAAACCAGAATGGAAGAGCTGTGTAATGAAAGTTCGAAAATATGACTTAAGTGAATTTAAGTAGAACAAAAGTAATGTACAATCAACATGTGAAAGAAGGAAATATAGATTCACAAAGAGGCAATAACCGTAAATGATTAGTATGTTTGCGAATGCTAGCTCAAATCAGCGAATGCCAATTTGAGGATGAAATAAATAGAAGATGTAAAATGGCGTGGAGCTCAGTAGTGAATCGCCCCACTGTTAATGGAAGTACTGTTATCCACTGGAGGCGTAATTTTAGTATTTTTATTATCTATATTATTGTTGTTGCAGCTACAGCTAGTAATAATAGTATTGGTATCAAAATATGTAATTGAGGCGCCCGGTCGATAAATGTTTCATTTGAAAGTTTATGATTGAACTGTTTTACGTAATAATCAAAAATATTTGACGAAGCCTCCGCGGTATGAAGTTTTGACTTCGAGTTGTAATACTTTTCTTAATAATAATAATAATAATAATAATTTGAATTTATTTGGGCGTATAAAATGGCAATACAACATATAGGCCAATACATGTCTCCGATAACAAAACATTAATACACAAAATACATGTAGACGATATAAGAGGAAACAGTCACAAATCATGCAAGAAAAACACATCAATATTACTTATTCAACAATAAAATACCATACCGAAGGTTCAAGATAAGACAATGTTAGATTTAATAAAAAGCCACCACTTCTGTCACCAAAATAAAAGGTTCACAAAACTTGAATTTACAAATCCAATACATACTTTATAATTTTGTTTCTTAAAGTTTTAAAGTGAACACTGAATATATCTATAATTTGCGATAATTTATTTACACTTTTAGCACATCTTTGTACTGGCGAGCTACTATAGTAAGCAGAATTAACGAGATTAATTTTCCTTGAAAGATACATAGGAACCTTTATATTTATAATGTTAGTAAATAATAATAATAATAATAAT
>JAGDQP010006442.1:389-16416 GCA_022664845.1 Lepisma saccharinum | reverse complement strand
ATTATTATTATTATTATTATTATTATTATTATTATTATTATTATTATAAGCTGGAATATGCTGTTAATATCTCGAGTACTGTCACTAAAATATAAACGGAAAAAGTTGAAGCCATTCAAAATTGTTCATAAGATTGTTATGTTAAAAATGTAAACTTTCTTACTACAGATACAGTTATATTGAATGGTGTGAAAATTTACAATTAGAACCTTTGTACATAAGGAAAAAAAAGAAATAGAAAGTAAATTAATAGATGAGATTTTAAATAACAAAATTCAGTGTAAATATTTTTAGATAATATAACAATTCAGGTATCTATGTATTTTACTAGAAGGCATAATCTCTTAAACACAAAAGATAAAAACAAGAATTTGCTAAATAGAATGGTTGACAGTTTTAATGAACTTAATCCAAATTAGTTAGATTCTAATAGTGGTAATCATTACGTAAGTTTCATGTACAAGTTGTAAATATTTTATGGTGCCATGTAATGATCAATTTTTTTTTTCGATTTCTGTTTTGCCACAAATGTATTTTTTGTAATGTTATGCAAAAGACTAGTGTTGTATAGACCCACGGTCGTTCACAACACTTTAATAAACTATTCATTCATTAATTCATTCATTATTATTATTATTTCAGTGTTAAGTTTCCTTGGTTAGAAAACGCGAGAATTAAATATCAAGATGAGGGGTGATAGTTTTTTATTTATTTTCATGATTTCTTTTCATAAGATGTTACTTCGCTGACTTTCCTGTATAAAATGAATTTTAGTTATGTATTGCTGTAATTATGTTAGGCTGGCGGTGAACTTTTGACGTCACTTGTATACCGCTATATGCACATATTTTTAACCAGTAGTGGAGAGTTTCGTTGCTACTATGTTAGAATGTTACTGATTTAACATTACTTATGTAATTGAATGTACGTATATTTTAGGTAATGACAAGTTGGTAGCTTTAACAAGATTTTACAGTAACGGCACTGATATATTGATGTTACTGTGTTAAGGTATACAACGCTTAAGCCGTTAGGAGATACTTCTGATTTAAAATGTGGGTTAAATTTTGTGTCTCTGTGTAACCGTTATGTGTAAATTTAATCGAGGACCATTCTAAAATGCTAAAGGCTGAGTTCTCTTTTACTTCTTACGGTTTTCCTTTTAAGGCTTTAAATAAAAATTGAAAATATACGCGTTTATGTGCGATGGGTTAAATTGTATCGTCTTGTAATGGTACCGTTTCGATTTAAGATATCTACTCACATACATAGATATTTACCAGAGTTCAACAAACTGGCAGTTTAAAATATAAACTACTGTTATAATTTTTGCTGAATGCAGATTTGCTCTGACCAAACTTAAATTTTATGCAGCCATCCGCGCGTAATGTAATGATGGTTGCATATACTTCAAGTGCAAAGCGCAATTTTCAAATTAATGATTTTTAATGCTAAATTATAATACATGTTTTTCTCGTTAATGGATACTTGACGAAACACATTTATTAAATACACGTATATAACTGAAACTTATTATTTTGCGCGACGCAAAAGCTACTTTGTGTAACGCAAAATATTTTATGTAATAAAACCGCTAGAGCCTACCCCCATTTTAAATACGTACGCATTTGATTGGAAAACATTCCGATTAATATAACTATTTATACTATTTTCGATATATCGAAAGTAGTTGCCATAGCTGTACAGTGTCATATAAATACGAGATATTTATAAAATATATGTTAATTCCGGCTGCAATTGCATTGAACGGTGTTTGCTACGGAATTAACTGTACTTGCTACTTTACTACTATTTTAAGAACACTACAAGCGTTAACTTTGTAAGAAGGTAAAAATTATTTTGAGAATTCGGTAAGTTTTTAACTATTTCAAATGTGCTTATACATTATTTTAAGATTAGTAACAATCGCTGGTACATACTTCCTCTTATTTTTTTTCTAAAATACATTGCCAATTGAAATTATTGCACTCAGCTATAAATAGCGCCTGTCACATATGTTTGTTAAAATATAACTGTGGATAACACCTTTCACATATTTTTGTTGAAAATGTAATCAACTACGGATACCACCTGTCACATATTTTTGCTTTAAAAATGTGCATACCATGTTTAATAAAAATGCACACAACTATGAATACTGCCTGTCATGTATTATTATTGAAAATCCACTCAGCTTTTGATAGGGCGTGTCACAAATTTTTGTTCAAAATGTAATAAACTATTGATAACATCCGTCGCATAATTATATTCGCTTTTGATATAATGTAACCAATTTAAAGCCTTTTGACTGCGGGCATTGATAAGAGTTTCCTAAGTGGAATTACTGCTAAAGTAATTTTTATAAATATATAAGGTTTTAAATACTTTAATAGCTAAACTGCATATCATAGCGCTACAAATAAAGCATTGAAGGTCATTGTTTTAATTCCTGTTTTTAAAGTGTTAAAAAGAAATGGCAGTGTTATTTTTTATATTCATTTTGAGGTAGATCTAATGTTTGAGGCAATTTAGACAACTTTCCACTCATGTAAAAATATCTTTAAAATTGTGATTACCAACGCGAAGTTCAATTAGTTTATTTCCTTGAGCTGTTACTTGGACGTTTAGACTATGGTTATTTAATAAAGATTTTGCAACCAAAATTGTATAATATTTTTAAGAATTATTTCTAATACAAATTGTTTTTAAAATTCGATACGTTTCGCCACTACGTGAGCTATATAAACTTTTTATAGTCTTACCTTACACTGATAGCATGTTTCACAATTTATGCAATGGTCACATTTAAACTCGCAAAGCAATCATTTAGATCTTTCACTTAAATTTTTACAAGAAATAACATTTATGAACCGCGCAAACCAGATTATGCTTTTTTCATTTGCTTCACCAAGTAAACTATCACAATCGTACAAAAATATAAATGTTTGTTTAATTTCTCATTATTTTGCTTTTTAATATTGCAAGAATGATTAGGTTCAACGTGAATATTACCATAGACCTCATATTAGATTGACTTAGCACGCTTCCCGTTTTCTGGCTGCGCTAAAACTAATGGACTTTTGTTCAGAGCACGTGATTTTGAATCCATCTGCCAGGTAGCTCTGCCATAGACGTCATATTCTACTACGAGGTCTATGGCAGAGCTACCTAGAGGATGGATTCAAAATCGCGTACTCTGAACAAAAACACATTAGTTTTAGCGCAGCCAGAAGTGGGGGAAGCCTGCTAAGTCTACTTATTATGAGGTCTATAATATTACATATTTTACAATATATTTCACAGCACTTGTGAACCGCATTACGATAGCGCACATCTAAATTTTTAGCACATGTAAAACACGTATATTTTAATTTGCATGAAGGGTTTTACATTTTATTTTGAACAGTTTTATGACTTTCGAAGCAAGGTTTAGTAGGAAAATATCTACACATATCACACGTATCACATAACAAGCGTTTTTGTTTCCTTATTTGTATTGGGTTCATGTTTATATTCGCAAAATGAACATTTAAATTCACATGTATGCCTATTTTCTTTATCATAGCCTCGAAAGCACAAGGGGCAATATTGTTTTACTTGCAAAAAACGTGTAATGCACGGAATTAAATCATAATGGTGATTGTGATAATATAAGAATATTACGTGCTGGTGGACCATGAACAATGATTCGTGCACCTCTTTTTTACTTTTTTTTCGTATATAATAATTTAAAATAATCCCCTAACCAATTTAAAAATTTGTGTACGTCCTGTTGTACACCCACTTGGTTCTCTTACATTTACGACTGCATTATTACATAATAGTTTAGCATCTGCTAGCCATGTAAGTGGGTTCGCTTTTAAATATTGTGTGCAATTATAGATAGTTGAAGCCTTAGATTTGCCATGTTCAATTGCTAATGGAAGGCAATGAATTCTGTCTTTAATTGAAAAAATATCTTGATTGATGTATGTTAAGGCATCCTTATAACGATCTTTCTTTAGACCAATTACGATCTTGACCTTCTCTATAATCTACCATGTGCACTTTTATTCTTAATTTATCTGCACACACGTTAAAATTGTTGCTTCACTAATGAAGGCCCTTTTACACCGTGAAATGTAAAGTGATTTGCCAATAGTACAATTGTTAACCTTACATACATATAATCTGGCACGTCTGGAATTATATTGGGTGTAACAAACTTAATGAATTCAGAAACGCAATTTTCAGGACCGCCTATGGCTGAATCATCTACGGGGCAATGACTATTTTACGACCTTTTAAATTAAAAAAATCGATACAGTTTATGCCTTCTTGCTTCTATTTTAAACTTATTAGTACTAAAACTGCTACTATCTAACGCTGTATCATGCTGTTCTAAAGATGATGTTTAGAAACCTTATTGTAGTGGAGGTATTAGTTTTCACCAGTGCCATTTTGTAAATAGGCGCTATCACATTTATTAGCATTGACAAGTCAAAAAAATAAACAATGCGATTTGACAAGTTATGCAATTTAACAAATTAAAGTTTAAAAACATATTCGTGTTTAAAATATATCGTAGTGTATTCAAGTTAACTCTGTCACGTCCTATAAGTCTTGCACTAACTAGCTTTTCATCTTTATTCTTAGCTTAATTCAAAGATTTTAAAGACAAAAAATACCCTGCGCTGTATAGTACAAATACATGTACGAGATATTAACACGATCTTAAAATATCTAAATATTTACTCTAACGTAATTTAACAACATTTCCAACTAGGGTATCAAAATATTTCATAGCACCAAGTTGTGCTCCTTTATGTAAAAGCTCACATAACGTTTTTCGCATATTTGTTAATTCAATAGCGTCTGTTTTCATGTTTAAATATTGTGTAACAAATAACATGTCTACAGTATTGGGTTCATAATTCAATGCGTTTTCAATTTTTATACAAAACAGGATTAATTGAATTATTTATTATTACGTCTGCAACTTTTTATACATCAGAGTATACAATTTGTGAAAATCGGATTTAACTAAAATTATTTTCAGCCACATTTTATACATCCAAGTGTACAATATGCAAAACAGGATTGATTAAAATTATTTTTAGTAAGGTCACTCACTTTTTATACATCAGAGTATACAATATGCAAAAAAACAGGATCGATTAAAATTACTTTGTTAGTAACTTTATCCACTTTTTATACATCCGAGTGCGCAATATGCAAAACAAGTTTGATTATAATTATTTATTAGTAACATAAGCCACTTTTTATACATTTGTGTGTACAATATGCAAAACGTGATTGATTAAAATTATTTTGTTAGTAAGTTCAGCCACTTTTTATACATCAAAGTGTACAATATGCAAATGACATCTTTTACTTTCATTTTCTAAGACAGTTATATCTGATGTTAAAATAACACTTGCTATTAACAAGTAATGACCACCGTTCTTGCGATTTACGGGAGGCAAGTTAGCAAACTTTGAATCAAAATTAGTAAACACGTTAATTTAAATTTCACTGTTGATAATCCTTACATGTTTTACAAGTAAATACTAGGATATATCCTTAAGTAAGTTTAGGTTGTTATATAACACATTTTTATATTATATTTAGGTTTGAGTCAGAAATACATAAAAATTGTAAATAAATAAATACATAAATTTTAATTTAGTAAGAAATGCTCACAGTTTTGCTAACAGTGCTATACTTTAAAATAGTGTGCATAGTCAAAAATATTTGTATATGTTCATTGCTGAAATTTAAAGAATAATTGATATTCAGACTTAGCCAATTTCAAAACCGCTGCAAGTAGGCATGGTAACATAGTTACTAATTGGCTTGTTTAGCAGTCAATAACAATGTTAAATATTCTTGCATAAGATAAATAAACAACGTCCTATCAAAGTTAATAGCGCCACACTCGCATCAAATTGCTTAATTTAGCACTAAAATTAACCCTGAATAAATTTTTCCGTATATTTTACTCTTATGCCCTGTCTTTTAGTAAACTAAAAGCTTCAGATACGTAATGACCATAAATAACAAATACAGTAGTATGTAGTTTCGAAGTGTGTTTCTGGTTCCGAGAGTGTGCCTAGGGTATGACCGAACGTAATTGCTAAATCCTGAGTTCAAAGAACGAGTGAAGAGGGCCAAGACAGAAGGCGGCTTTGTACAATTTTGAAACGAATGTCGAAGCTTGAGATATGCCACTCATTGTTGCACGTGTCCCCTGTGGGTGAGTGGTAACGCTCGCTTCCGTCTAACAAATGGGTCCCGGGTTAGATTCCCGGTGGGGACACATGTGGGTCGGAACCCACGTAAAGCTGTAGGTCCCGTCCTTAGAAGCTCTTTAGCTCGTTTAGGACGTTAATAACAATTCACGCACGCACACATTGTGTCACATGTGCAGATCGTGGAAGACATTAATATGAATGCATGAAGTATAGGACTATTTCTATTTATAAATGATTGTCGACCGGAAACAACATGATGGCACAATGAAGACTGAACCATACGAGCCTTATCATTCAAGATTGTCACAAGATACGCAGTAATCATCACCAGCTGAGCCAAAACCACGATTTCCCATTTTTGTTGTTCATAGTGGAATGTGTGTGTGTGTTCGACGTAACATAATCGAGAAAAGAAGCAGACACTACAACACTTTTGCGCATTGCAGGAAGAAAAGTAAATTTGCAGGAATAACGTGTATAATAAACAGTTCGTACCAGTTTTACCTTCCGAGTGCTTCACATGTCCAATCCTGGTTGACTTCGTATCCCATTTAGAGTGTGTATCTATCAACAAGCACAGCAAATTGGTTCAACAAAAACATGCATTTTCACATGGCTTTCCAACTGGCGTGTATGACGTTCACGCTGCGAGCCCCTGCACATAACGTGACGTACACCTATCAGTACAATCTTCTCCACCGTACAACAGTTTGCTTTGTGATCGAGGCCAGAGAACAGTCTATCGTGATCTGATCGTGCAGTTTAATGCAATGGCCGAGTTCACGTTTGATGAGTATGCAGAAATACTATTAATTTATGGCGAAGCTCATCGTCATGGGAGGCGTGCGCGTCTTCTTTACGCCGAGCGCTTTCCACATCGTCGAGTACCGTCACGTACTACTTTTGCCAGACTAGAACGTCGGGTTAGGGACAGAGGTACCTTCACACTCAACAGAATCGACTGTGGTGCTCCGAGACGCGTACGAACCCCGCAGTTTGAAGAGGATGTGCTTCGACAAGTGGAACGGGATCCTTCGACGAGCACCCGACGCATGGCACGTGACTTGAGGGGAAGCAGTACCACTGTTTGGAGGGTTCTCCACCAAGAACACTTGCATCCATACCATATTGCGCGAGTTCCAAGTCTTGGTCCAGCCGATTTTGCGCCACGTGTAGACTTTTGTCAGTGGATAGTTCAGCGCTGTGCAGAGGATCCTGCATTTCTTCAACTGATACTCTTCACTGACGAGGCGACCTTCTCTAGGGATGGTGTATTTAACTGTCATAAGAGCCACATGTGGGCAGTCGAAAATCCTCATGGTGTTCGAGAGCGCGTATTTCAGGAAAAATTCAGTGTGAACGTATGGGCAGGCATCATAAATGGACGATTAATTGGACCATATCTTCTCCCAGCACGTCTTACCGGTGCCAACTACTTAATCTTTTTACAGGAGATACTGCCGGAGTTACTGCAAGACATTTCTCTTGGAATACGACAGCACATGTGGTTTCGTCAGGACGGTGCGCCTCCCCACTTCACACGGGCTGTCCTAGATCATTTAATCACTTCCTTTGGACAACAATGGATTGGCCGTGGTGGTCCAAGAGCATGGCCAACACGCTAGCCTGACCTTACGCCACTGGATTTCTTTCTGTGGGGTCACATGAAGACGATGGTGTATCAGACCCCGGTAGATTCGGAGGAAGATCTCGTGGTACGCATTGCAGCTGCGGCTGAGGAAATCCGAGACATGCCATCCGTTTTCGATCGCGTCTATGCGAACATACGTCGTCGGTGCGAGGCATGCATCGCTGTTCGCGGGCGTTCCTTCCAGCAGCTCTTGTAGTACATGTCGCTTCATGCAATGGACTCCCCACATGCGTCCGTTGGATCGTCACAATGAGTACTCTTCGGTTCGAACTTGGTAAGTGGTACGTACTGACCTAGTGACCAGTGTTTCCTTTGTGAGTGTTCAGAGTGTCTTGTATTGCAAACATACTTGTTTTGTGCCTTTGTCGCACGGACCCTTAATGTCCGCCGCAGGTTCTCGCAGTGGTGGTTGATTGTGCAAAGAGGACAGGATTGCGTGGTACCGTTCGTTTCCCAATTCTGTTGTCCTTTCTATTCTAATACGTCCTGATCTGCATACTATTTTGTTAGTTCATAGCTTCAGCATACGTTTCTAGGACTCACGAACACACCGTGAAAAGTCCTTCAGACCTCCTTACTTCCCTTCACCTATCACTGCAGTTTTGTGGTAGTGCAAACATTGAAACAACGTGTGTCATTTCCACTGTAGGGTGCAGAAAGTAACAGGACAATCTACGAGTTGTAGACGACAGGTTAGACGACAAAGTAATACAGACAGTAGAACATACTATTTTGTGGGTTCAGTAACAACGTGTTACCAAAATGACTCCGTACGTGTGTGTGGTAATACAAATGTGCAACGTTGTATGAATTGATAACACATTAATCTACCCTTCAATACACGAATCTTTCCGGTATGATTGAAACTTATTTACTGGTAGTTATGCAACCACTCATAGCAACTCCACAATCTCCATATCTTTGATTCTATTTGCACTATCGAAGTGGCACAGACGAATTCTACTTCAATATTACATACTCTTTCCTTTCCAGCTCATTTTCACCGATCTTTATTTGCAAACATAAGCGGGAATCCTCACTTCCTTTGGGGAATCTCTTGCGCAACTGTTCTGGAGTTTTGATTTTGATATTTTTGGATACAACGCATATGACTTCCTTTATGAAATTCCACGCCGCCTATGTCACGGCCATTCGTCTTTGTGCTATAGCGTCTCAAAGTTCTGTGCCGCCAAATTTCCCACACCCATAACTCGTAAAGGACGCCGCTTTACGATTTGTGTCCATATAGTTTTTTGTTTGTTTTGATGTCTACTTTCAACTCCCAAACGCTGTCATAGGAATTACGGAACACCCTGTATATGACCAGAAGATAGCTGCGTCTCTTCATTCTGTTATCTTAAGATGCTGGTGCGGTACGGCAATCACTTTTTATACTTCTGTGTATACAATATGCGAAAACCGGAATTGATTAAAATTATTTCATTAGTAACTTTAACTACTTTTTATACAGCGTTTTTCAAATTTAGTCGGCAAACCACCCAAATCTCCTCTAAATGATCACCCTTTCTACCTAAAGCAAAAGCATTTTATTGAAATGCAATTATGGAGTCTTTTATCACCTTTTATGATTAAACGCAGTTAAGTTCTTAAAGACATACAACTGCAATTCAATTTTTATTTTTTGATTTAGCTGTAAGTGATTTTAACTCGTTTATGAAAAGAAATACTTCACAAGAGTGATTTATCTTTTTCATTTTTTGCCATTTGGATTTATAACTAGGCTCTTTACAATTGTGTTACAAATTTGTTTAATTTTGTGTGAGCTTATAAAATATTTAACACTTCAGTAAATTAGTAATGCTCGTTTATTTTAGTAAATATTCTCTGAAAAAATGGATGCTCTAAAATTTTTGCTTAGCACTTTAGATAGTCCACCATTAAACAGGTAATATAAAATAATAATTTTATATTTTAGTAGTTTAAGTTGATTAACCAGTTAAATGCTATTTAATTACAAAAATTACAATTTATATAAAATATCATTTTTAATGTCCACTCAAATTTAGTATGCTGAGTTATACATAAATATGTAATAACAAGAGCAGCATTTCTAATACCATTTACCTTTTTTGTTACATTATATGTTACTAAGTTAATTAAATGCGCTTATAAACATTATCATAAATTGCATTTTCACCGTTTATACAAATTTGGTATGTATTAATTCTCTGTCTGTACTGAATGCACTAAACAAATCAATTCATAACCTTTTTCTTATACACAAATCAGTAATAAGAGCCCTTATTTCAGTTTCACAAAGAACATTTTCATTAATTGTTTCAATAACATTTTCACAAATAACATTAATACAGTCTTTTGATAGTGAAACATACTTGTGTTAATAATAAATCGAAATATTGATAAAATAACGGTTAGCTTGTATATTTTTCTTCCAAAATCTTGCACTGCATTTCTGTAGGCTTATCGTTAGAACAAAATGAAAGAACTAACTGGTGATACATACATTTTACTGCACTGAATAGAGTACCGTCCAATATTTAGCACTTGCATTTGATGTAATCCGTATTGCTGTTGTTCGTTACACACCGTGTCACAAAAATATTGAGTAAGTACTTTGTCGTATGAATTCAGTTCATACCATTCTGCAGCAGCAAACGAACTAAATTCATTTTAGTGTGCGTTTTTGTAATATCAATACAAACTTCAAAGTCACGGTTTAATGTTATTACCACATCCACATTATTATCTGTAATTTTATATATTAAGCTGTTTTTTTTATGATTACTTCTTCACCACCATCTTCTGGAGTATTTTGTGTAGGTTCATCATATGGTGCGGGAAAAGGAACAAAACTGTCTAATACTTCAATTTTAAATTTTTTGCTATCAGCAATTACTTCCTATTTGCTTAAATACAAAAGCTTCTTTTGAAATGTAAAAGTAATATTTTGTAGCTTGTACATCTCGTTTATATAATCTTTTTTTTTTATTTTAATATGCACCTTTTTTATTTTAGCGGATCCGTGAATAATGTCACCACTTTAACGCATCCGGATTCAAAAACAAATGTTGAATCACAACAAGTATCTTCATTTGGTAATCAGGAAATATTATTATTAGAAGGTAAAAGCACGCAGCTAAACACAAAAATGCAAACGAACAAAGTTATTTTAAGGTAGATAAGTCTGCTATTGTAATAAACATATGTAATTCACAACCTTCCACATAAGTTCTTGAATGCAGTAATTCTTTATTATTAACAAAAATATAAATAAACCTGCTAATGATGTAAAAAAGCCTAGCTATGAAAATTAATTCAAAATATAGCAGTTCTAAACCTTATAATAGTACGGTACCAAAGTAGTTACAAACAGGTAATAAGCAACAAAAATGTATGTATGAACTAACAAATAAAAGTAAAAACGGGTCCTTTAGTGATAACATTTTATGTTTAGCGTTTAAAGATGTTGAAAATGCTAGCAACCGCAAAAAATAATAAATAGTTAAATAGTATAATTCCGAACATCTTTCTTGAACATGTTAATCAATATGTAAGATACCAGAACATGATTAATGATAATTCTGTGTGGATGCAAAACTTTCAAATTGCCTTATTAAGTAAAATAGCTAACGCACGAATAGGAAAAGGATCTTGCTTCATATATTGATTTTTTTATCCACATACAGGAAATTTTGAATGTAATTTATTTAATAATGTTCTCTTCGATAAAGACTGCTAACCTATTATTCTGCTATTGTAAAATTAATTATAAAATATAAACAGAACTTTTTATATCTAAATTTCAAAAACATACTTAGTGCATTCGAAGCAACACTTTATAATATTGATATTAGCAAATTAGAACTTGTGTATGGTAACTTATTTATAAACGATAAGTTTATAAGTGATAAATAAATGCTTCGAACCTTTTATGCTGTTTTAAAAAATGTTTAATCGGCGGAACTTGTGTGTGCTGAATTATTTGTAAAAGAAAGATATATATTTTTTATATGGAAACAATTTATGATTGAAACGTTTTATATTGTTTTTAAAAAAATGCTTCAAGGTAAAGGGGAAGAGCGACGCAGTAATTAAGTTCACAAAAAAAGCAAGATCCATTCTGAGTGACTTTTTATAACTATTGTTATAGTGTTTGTGTCTTATAAATTAAGAGACAATATTCTATTTTCCGCCATACTGATTAAGAGACTTAATATTTTTATGTTTTTTATTCTTATACTTGCCATTTTGAGTGTATCATTTCATATAAAAATAAAACGTGACGCAAGAACTTCGTTTACGAAGAAGCGATATCCATTTTACATGCGGCTTTTTAAAATTATGATAAAAGTGTTTTATCTAGTAAAATTAAGACTTAGTATTTGACCTTCTGCCAAAGTGATTTTATATGATTATGTTTTTATCTTTATACTTGTGATTTTCAACGTATCATTTCATATAAAGTGTTAAATTGAACGCAGTTTTGTAAATTGGTATTTAGAAGAAGTGGTATAATATTTAGGAAAAGTAGTATAAGTGAATAAAATAGATGTTTTCAATGTTCATCAATTTTGTTCAATTAAGAATTAATTTCACTTGAAATTATTTATTTTAACGTTTTATAACTGTATCACAGAAGTGCTTTACACATAATGTACAAATTTCATAAAGCAAAATATCTAAATATTCATTCTTTTTTAATTTGTGGCTCCTTGACTTGTCTGTATGCCATATTAATTTTTTAAGACATTTATTTACAACCCAGTCAATCGTCTTCTGAGTTTCACAAATAAAACATTTTATATTTTGAGTTGCGCAGTTAATACAATGTTCTAGGGATAATATTTTTCCATGTCCACAACCTTAATATTTCCATATAAATTTTTAGCACTTTTTCACTGTTTTTAAGCACAAATCATATCATTTTTTTGTATAGTTTGCCAGGTACCAGTTTATAATCGCCTATAATTTGTGTTTATAAACATAAACTTTTAGCTGACGTACCATTTTCAACAGACATGTACGCATCACTAGATGAATATTGGGATATTGTACTTTTGTGTTTACATAACTCTAACCACTCTGTTTCTTTTAATGTGATCCCGTTTTCATTATTTTTAACAACACCTATTCGAGATTCACACTGCTTAGTATAGTCCAAAACTATAATAACTTACTTATATGCAGATTTACATAAAAATACGATTAGCATGTATTTACCACCTTGTTAATATGGCTATGATTATTGATTTTCAAGCTTTTAAAAATAATGAGAAAATATTTGTAGTGAAAGAATTGGTAGTTATAAGTGTAAACGATTTAAAAATAATGAAGCACTGGAGTTACCTTAAATGCTGAATCCTTAATTTTTCTTTTGTTCCAATGGCTGAATCGTTAATTTTTCTTCTATTTTCGGTTCACAATTTTGCGTAAAACTAACTGGTAATAAATAAGAATTTGCTCTTTCAAAGTTTTTCCGTTTTCCATTAGTCTCCTTAGAATCAAAACGTTGCTTTAATTTGATTGTTTGAAGAAAGCTTCAGACAAAACAGAATATAGAATAATTTATACAGCGATATTTATACAGTGCAAACCTGTTCTTAAAGTGGTACTCATAACTGTATTATCATTATTTACTATTTTATTACATTGTACCTAATTTTTTAATAGAACAGCGTTTGCGAGAGCGCAATAATAATTTTTATTTTCTTGCCTGATATTTACATTTTAATATAAAATTAGCGTTTATTACTAAATGTTTAAGCGAAGGACAACCTAGCAACCCTAATTCAATCACTTCACGCCCTAACAACTCTTGTAAATATTTGCATTTTTCAGTTCGTTTACTATAAATTATAGTTACATTCTTAACAATATTATTAAGCACTCTAATTAACTCTCCAAATTGAGATTCCCATCTTCCCATTTTATGTTGTGATACCAATTTTGTAACAATGTAACTTCACGTTTTGTAACAATGTAACTCCAGTGCTTCGTTATTATTAAATCGTTTACACTTATAACTACCAATTTTTTCACTACAAATATTTTCTCACTATTTTTAAAAGCTTGAAAATCAATAATCATAGCCATATTAACAAGGTGGTCAATAAATACTAACACAATATTTTGTTCGTCTTATATACAAAATATAAAATTTATTTTTATTTACATAATATATTAAAATTCGCAATTCTCAAGTATTTCTGTAATATATACAAAAAATAAAACAGTAAACTTATTACAGTGTAACTGCCCCAAAACCATATACAACGAACATTACAATAACGTCAGGTTGGTTACCTAGTATTTTACAAAGTTAGAAAAATATTCCATTACCCCGCAAGCATAACAACAAAACGTAACAATCGCTACAAGATAAAAAAAAAATATGTTTAAGTTTTGTATGTCCTACAAATTAATAGTTTCTTGAAACCTTTTAAATTATTATTACACTTGTAGGCATATTAAAAGGAAGTGACACGCTTAAACGTTCAACGAAAGTACGTAATTTTTTAAACTTTATTTAATGCCTTTTAAAATTGTATAAACTAGAATTAGATTCAGCCTCTAGCGTTTGAGCTTTTAACCCACATTTTAAAATAAATATATTTTCTAACGGATTGTAAATAATGCAATTGTACCGGTAAGCACTAATTGATATCATATTTTAGATTTATAAACTATAACTTAATTCAGCCTCTACAATTTGAACCTTTAAATCACATTTTAAATAAATATATTTTCTAACGGATTGTGAATAACACCATTGTAAGCACTAACTAGTAACATGTTTTAGATAATAGTTGGCAAACTTCTGGTCTGGTCTGGTTTAGTAACTAGTGCGGAAATAGCATTAATTAAGCCCATCCATTGCACATACGTTAAAAAAATTGCTGTTTTTTAATAATATTTGTAATATAATACAGTTTAACAGTTTCTCAGTCTTAATAATTGATGTTTTAATGTCAGTTATTTACACGTTGCTATGGTTACAGTCCGCCATAGGCGTCAGTTCACTCTTAAACTCTAGTCACAGTCACCTTTTGATGTATATTTCACTATCCATTTTGAATTTCAACTTGAAGCACTATTGTATGAAACATTTAATCACTATATAACATATCTTGTTAAAATTTCTGGGGGTGAAGTCCGAAAACACTATAAAGTTATGCAAATTAAACACTAAGAATTTCAGCAGCTTCCATCTATTAAGCCGCCATCTTGCCGATCTCTTGGCAAACTTCACTCGTTGCAATGTGACTCTATTCTTACAACTAAAATATATATTTAAACGTCATTTGTACGCATCTACGCCTTTACTACAGAGTTTTATCAAAGCTAAATATATACAGACACAGACAATATTATTTCGTTTTATTCTTAGCAGTGTAACAAACTGTTTTCATATGACGCGAAAGGAACAGCTCTTATGTTTCAGCACCAAGCATTCCGTATACGTCCAAAACACAGAGAGTTAACAACAGCGAGTTCCAGATAAAATAATAAATGAAATTCAATAAAAGATACCAATAACATCTCCTTCCTTCTCTTTCCTACTTTCTTTCTTCTTCTTCTCAACCACATAGCAAAATAGTAAAATTTCAGATTTGAAATATATATTTAGCAGCCTTTACTCCAGAGTTGTATAAAGCTAAATACATACAGACACAGACAATAGTATTTTGTTTTATTCTTAGCAGTGTAACAAACGGTTTTCATATGACGTTAAAGCAACAGAATTTACTATACTCTTATGTTTCAGCACCAAGCATTCAGTATGCGTCCAAAACACGGAGAGTCAACAACAGTAAGTTCCAGAAAAAATAATAAATGAAATTCAATAAAAGCTACCAATAACATCTCCTTCCTTCTCTTTTTTCTTTCTTTCTTTCTTTCTTTCTTTCTTTCTTTCTTTCTTTCTTTCTTTCTTTCTTTCCTTCTTTCCTTGTTTCAACCCCACACCGAAATAATAACATTCAGATTTGAAACATATATTTAGCACACATCACCAATACTTTCCAAAATTATTATTATTATTAGGAACAGTATTACAACTCGAAACCAAAACTTCATACCGCGGCGTCCTCGTCAAATATTTCTGATTATTACGTAAAACAGTTCAATCGTAAACTTTCAAATCAAACAGTTTCAACCGCGC